>JADDOH010012496.1:0-30336 GCA_016648135.1 Agrypnia vestita | reverse complement strand
AAGTCCGCCGACGTAATTAGTAGGGGAGGGGGGCATAGTGGGGTAGCGGGGCATGGCGGGGAATCCCTGTGACAGCTCCAACGAAACGCCGTGCAATGTTTCAAAGGCTCGCTTTAATTGGTCGTCAGTCGGCACGTGACCTTCACGTGCGACAGCCGTTTATGCTATATAAAAAAAGACTAAAAAACAGTGTTTTCGTTAAAAAAAATACGCGAAATTAAACAGCAATTATTTCTCGAACTCAATTATATATTGTGAATTTTTCGTTTTGAAGCAGTACCTTCTGGCCTTCATAATTAAAAGTACAAGATTGTCTGTGAAAAAGGTAAGATTTTGTCAGTTTATGTTTTGTTGTTAAAGTAACAATACATTTGCCCGGGGAAAATGCCATTTTATATTTATGTATTCACATATCGCAGATTTTTTATCGTAATCCTGAAAAACATATCCATAGTCGTTCGCAATGCAACCATGATATTGAGTCAAAACTTGTTTAATTATAATATTTTATCTTGTAGGTATGTTTGAGTCTTAAGTACCCCACCATGCCCCTATGTCCTCCCCTACATATTACTGGCGACCTCTATCGTAGAAGAAGTGAACACTCCACAACAAAGTGCATATAATTTACGCCCCTGGAAACATTAATCAGTCCGCCCTATACCTCCGCGGGTACAGGTCGTTCTCCTGATGAAGTTGAATATGACTTCAACGAAACGTCAAGAATCGTTTAACAGAAAAACATACGGTTCGTATAAAATAAACATTTACCGTTAAATATGTCTAGGCCGTAATAATAACCTTAACTTTTTAATATACCTTTGTCATTTTTCTTCTTGTTTTAAGTATCAGAGATTCAGTTTTATGCGCAGGGAAATGATATATAATTTTGATGGAAATTTTGATGGAAAAGGAGGAAACTCGCCCTGGCGAGTTATTAAATTAAGAAGAAATTAAAAAATGTATATAAAATTATTTTGAAGACAAAAAATAGATACTAGTGGTGTGCTCAATTTTATTTCAATTTTCTAGTACCTACCAAAAGTACGACAAAGAATCTCAATGATGCAAAATTTTAAAATAAAAATAAATAGATTTATGATCGACACATGTCTAGACACACCTTAAATATATCTGTAATAGATCTGAGGACGTATGTCGCGACGCCAGAAAGAGACTGCTTGACAGAGAGAGAGAAGGTATAAAAGGCGCGTGAATGTCGCGACGCCAGAAAGAGACTGCCTGACAGAGAGAGAGAAGGTATAAAAGGCGCGTGAATGTCGAGTCGCGCTCTCTTTTACTACCATTGTTATTCAGACCCCATCTTACTGTACACCGGTTGTCTAAACCGTTATTGTAACCGAATAAATACTTACGAGAACAAAGTCTTTACTTGGAGTTTCCTCATCCCGAAACAAGAGAATTACAATATCTGTACGCAAATTACAGTTACTCACAATCATTTAAATATTTCACACACTGTATTACACTGTTTCTTAATTCGCTTAACTACACAGTTTTTATCGCTTCAATCACTTTCGAGTAAATTCTATTTCAATCAATCCGTTCAATTTTGTATTCGAAAAACTTCTCGCTTGTCGATACTCGACCGAATTTTATCACTCTTTAAACATTGCTGGTTAAATGTCAATCATAGACTGATCGCGCGGCACTTGTTTTGCCTTTTATATAAAACATGTTGGTTTCGCGTCGCCTCGGGAAGTTTACTTACATTTCTAGTATTTAATCGACTTTTCCAGTATTTACGAGAATGCCCGAGTCATTTTCTGACACAAACTAATTCGTGACGATATTGTTGTCACCTGCATGTGCTCAGGTACCCAACTGCTGAAAACAGGTCATAATTTATTAATTGCTCATTAAATGAACATACACATAATTTTTAAAATATATTATTTTTAATTTTGCTATTTTTTTGGTGTTCTATAATATTTACATGTTGTTACTATCCATACATATGATTCTTTACATTTATCTTTTTACTTTCACTATTACTCTTATATTCAATAATATCTACACATTTTATATTTGAATCCTCAATAATTGATTAATTTTATAGTGATGTAGTATTTGTATGTAGTTGTATGTATGCACAAGACCAATAAGCTACTCAATTGATAAATAAAAATTGTTTAAATCAAATATTGGAGGATGGCTCTGATAGAAGCTTCAAAAACCGAATAGCGTGCATGAGAAGATGTATTAAAGTGTACGAAGATGTGCAAGGTCAGAACAGTGTGGCATTCTCTCCACTCTGCCTACCCCTATGGAAACGGCGTGATGGTTAGATAGTTAGTAGAGTTTATAATTATATTACAATAAATAAGAAGTTAATATATCAAAGAAGTTTTTTTTACAAGGCTCCTTTGTTCTTCAATGCTCTTCCCGAAAATATTAGGAGTGCAAACACTCTGTCACTTTTTAAAAAAATGGTTAAGGGTGTTACGCAGACTGATGGAAGTGATATCCAAATGTCTTTGGTGTCCATTCTGTCATAGTCAGTGTGGACACCCTACTCTTAACTTTTTACACAACACTATTGGAGAGGAGACTATTGTCACCTGCATTTGCACAAATACCCAATTGCCGAAAACAGGTCATAATTTATTGCTCGTTAAACTTCATTTCTTATCACTATTTAATATACACAAACATTCATTTAATTCTCTTATATAGGTACGTACCTAAATATACTTTTAACTGTACTATTATATATACATTTTGTTACTATCCATGCATATGATTTTTTATATATATATTACTCTACTTTCACTATTGCTTTTGTATTTTACAATATATACTGTTCTTATTATCCACATATTATATTTGTATACTCAATTAATTAATTAATTAATTTTGCAGTTATATAGTATTTTGTTGTATATCTTTATTATTTTTTGTTCTCACTATATTGTTCAGCTGCTCATCTCGGCACAGAATCTTCCTAGTGAGATGAGCGGCTCCATCTCCTATGTCATGTAACAAGATGAAGATAAATAAATAAAAAAATAAAAAAATAAAAAATAAAAAATATAAAAATCAACGAATAGCGTTAATATCAGATCTATAGCAATGGTTTTCAATGTCCAGGATCAGTATATACGTTCGCCCCCTGTGCCTCTGGCCGGATGAAGACATCGATGTGAAGATCGCAACGGCCACAGGATGGGGAAAGGTCAATTTCAGTAAGTAGTCTCAATCAAATTAAATTAAGCAAAAATATAACTAAATTTCCAAGAAATTTTTTCCAACTGTTGAAGATTGTTTTTTTTTTTTTAATTTTACCTTATATATAATACTAAGTTTTTGAGCTACATTCAAAGGAATTTTGCACGAAATTCATTTTTTTTCTGGACCAAGCCATCAGCTCAGTTGTTGACTCCTCTCTTACAAATAGTGCCTTACGGTGACCTACTTGGTACCTACTTCTTAGTGATTAATCTAAAATCAATGGAACAGCTTGAAGCTTTTTTTTCTACAAGGTACCTACTTCTTAGTATCTAAAATTAATGGAACATCTTGAAGCTTTTTTCTACTAGGTACCTACTTCTTAGTATCTAAAATCAATGGAACATCTTGAAGCTTTTTTTTCTACTAGGTACTTACTTCTTAGTATCTAAAATCAATGGAACATCTTGAAGCTTTTTTTTCTACTAGGTACCTTCTTCTTAGTATCTAAAATCAATCAAATATCTTGAAGCTTTTTTTTCAAATTTAGCGAAATGGCGGCCTCTAAAAGTATATTTATGATTTAGATGAAAAAATCTCTCGTTAATTCTTTCAATAAAGCTCTATTAATATCAATATTCTCCATAAATTTCATTTAAATCCATCGACTAGTTTTTAATAATCCTATAGTAGTCACCGTCTATGAAAACATAGTTTTGATAAAAACGCGTTTAAAGTTGTACAATAAAAAAACAAATACAATTTATTAAATTACTAACATAGAGTTGTCAGTCTTGGGTCTTACAGCAGACTTTCTGCCGATACGCAAGCCTCCAAAACATAAACTACTTCCAGATGGACTTTAGTGTTCAAACTTTGTAGATCAAAATTGACCTTTTAAGAACGTTGTGACATAAACAAATTTCTCTTGAACTCTTTTGACTATTATGCTCAATTATAATTTTTTGAAATTTTCGAAGTTAGATGTTCTTTTTTGGCGCATTCATACTTGGACTTTTCAAAAAAAATGCACACATTTTTGATTCATCGCATCGTATGTCTGCGATGCTGCTGCGATAAATATCTTGGAGTCATCGTGTGACGTCGATTCGAATACATTTATCTCTTATTTTAGCTACCAAAAAACAATAGTTACATTTGAACCACTTTGGAAAAAATATGAATAATTTAACTATATTAAAGTCATATCAATTATATTTATCATCACCCTAGGTATCTTATTATTCTATTAATATACATTTTCAAATCAATATGTTAATATCAATTACCACAGTCACGCCAAAGAAGTATAACTTCTACCGCATGTATACGAGTATATGTTCCTCTAATTTTTATATATAAGTATATATTTAACAATATTTTTATACTGTTAAGTTTTTTTTTGTTAAAAGCTACAAACACACCATTACGCCCCATTATTGTAGCGAAAGAAATCACGAAAACACTCCAGGCTTGATTTAATCAAACAGACGTAATGTGACCTCACCGGGAATCGAATCCGGAACCCCCGGTGTGACAGGTCAGTGTCATGCCCACTGGACTACGAGGGCAGCCGTTTGTATTATATTGTTATATGTCATTATATGTTAATTAATTTATTATTAATATTATTAAAATTTTTAGCATTAACTTTGTGGTTAGACATAATAACAGAATGTTAGTAAACTTAGTAACAACCACTACCAGATTTACGGTCTACCGCCCCCTCTCACTCCCTCTCGTTAGATTCCTGAATTGTTCAGTGCATGCTTGTCTCTGACAAGATTAACACGCATGTGATCAATAGTGGTGATAGTTTAACAATACTATGGTTGGGGTGTATAGTGTAGTGAATATAGTAGTGAAGTGTTGGTCCTGACGAAGAGACGGGTACGTCTCGAAACCGGTAGACCGTAAATCTGGTAGTGGTTTTTACTAAGTTTACTAACATTCTGTTAATTTATTATTAATTTGTATTCTCAGAAGAAACATATAAAAATATTTTTTTATTCTTGTTCAGCTGGTCCTCGCTCCTACTTGCTACAAAAGGTGGATCTGACCCTCTTCAGTAACGAGGAGTGCCAGAAGAGTTACCCGGTGGAGCCCAGGAAGCTGCCCAGGGGAATCATTCCTGAACTAGTGTGTGCGGGGAACTCACGACCAGGGAAGGATACTTGCAGTGTAAGACTTCTTTACAGGATTATTATTGAGAGTTGCGAAGTTGAACGAAAAAGTTAGTGTGTTTTGTATATCTGAGAAATTAAAGATACAAAGGCAAAGTGCAAAGGACAAACCGCTTTAGTCAAATCCACATTAAAACTGCCATCAAAAACGGCGATATTTCTCGAGTGATAATTTTCAGCCGCGAACATTCTAGTATGGTTACTTAGTGCTTGTTCAGACACAGCGGGAACCGCGCAGTTTCAGAATCGCGTTTCAAAACACGCGATTTGTGTCATGTGTTCACACAGCCGTGGTTAATAAGCGATTTGTGCGCGCGAAAATAAACGTCAGTTTGACAGCTCCGGTGCCGTTCTCCATCTTTGAATATCAAAGATATATTCGCTCATTACTTTGTAAACGACTGCCGTGTTCCATGGCAAGATACAAAAATATCATTCTATCAGTTCATACTTGGTGAATATAAATACCTACTCCCCTAAAATACTCATTTTTTCCACCATTTCCAAATATCGCCACCAACTCCTGCCAAGCTTGGTTCTTGGCATATTTGAGTAATCCTCACACTGAATATCCCATATTGCAGGTCCTTTCTCTACTTCATCAATAAAAGGTTCAGCGTCAAAGCGATCCACAAGCATAGAAAAGAGAATATAATCCAAGCGTGCTCCTGTTGTGGCGGTTGTGTCTGAACGATCACATACAATTCTACGTAAATAAGACCCGCGCGGATCCCACGTGATTCTGAAACTGCGCGGTTCCCGCTGTGTCTGAACAAGCACATAAACCCCACAGCGGCGGTTAAGCGAAAGTTCGTTAGTTTTTGAAGTTATACTTCTCTAAGCACGTTTAGAGTAAATTTTCGGATGCAAAGAAATGCGCGCGCTTCATGCAACTTCATGAGTGTCTAAAAATGGTAATTATGCCTTACCGAAATCTCTCGAACATTTCACATGAACCTAGAATCAACTACATTATTCTATAATAAACCATAAATCACTTGAAATATGAAGAAATTGACAGAACATTCCCGTTGCTTCGCCAACTCTGGCAGCGGGAGACATATGAAGCACTTCAAATTAATAAAACTTTTATTCAATCACGAAAGTTGATTGACATGAACTTACGACAATCGCTTTATTGAAATTTGTACTAACTGTCACCATCGAGATACACAAAATATCCATATATAAAATACATATATATATATATATATATATTATATAATATATTATATATATATATATTAATAGAAAATAAATAAATGAAATAAAGAGAAACACACAAATTAAATAATAAAACTGAAAAATTAAATGCTGGAACCTGGATTCTAACCACAGACCTCTGTCTTACGCGGACAGCGTGGACAGCATTATTCCCTTTTTATTCGGTAATAAGTAATCGATTATTACGAGAATATCAAACGAAGTTTTGACGTCTTCCCGCTAGTCAATTTCCGAATAATGGAAGTATTCTTTGCTAATTTGCAAATAAAGTATATATGTTATTTATATTTTTCATTTATTTATGGAAGCGAGAAATATTCGCACGACTATGATCGCACTTATTCACTAACGATCGCTCTCTTCACTATCGGTACTCTCTTAATTCTTTTCGCCGTTGGTTTCACTTCTATGGAATCTCCGAACTCTCACAAGAAACTGCGGTTATGTCGCCCCTTGTATAGGGAACGTAATTTTGCGGACATTCGGATATGATCGACTAAATTCCAAACCTTTCTAGTAAGTTCTAATGAATTCTTGTGAATAGTCCCGAGTGCTGGTAAATCGTAGATTATTATTCGTCTTCGTACGTCTTTTACAATATCTATAACATTTTTGGAAGTTGTTTATTTATGTTTATCTTACATACCTTATTAGATATCTATTATGATGGTGACATCTGTATTGGATTTTGGGAATGACAAAGCTTTCGACTGCAGGTGGCGGTAGTGAAAATACAACTCATATAAAAAAACAAAACAAAACAACGAAAATACAAAACAAGGTGTGCAAGTTAAACATGTATACAACTTTCAAAAATTTGATAGATGTGGTAGTCTACGTGCGTGGAATTGATGAACGTTACGTTATGTAAAGTGATCACGTAAGCCAGCCGTACGTCTTAAGCCCTATGAATACCCAAAAAGACTTCCATATCTACTTTCCCATATAAAAATATAGCTTCGTCTTTATGAGAAACCAAAACATACCTTGATTAATGATGTCCCTCTTTAGGATAAAATCCAGTTTTGTTTTTGAAAAATTTGTACATGCTCAAAGTATTTTGAATACAAAAAATTTGTTTAATATTTGGATACTGCATGGGTGATGTCAAAAAATCGATTACGAATGTGTGCGAAAAAAGTCTAAAAAAGTATTATTATTATTATTATTATTATTGATAATGGGCAGGCAGCTTAAGCTGATAGGCCCATATCACTGTCTCTCATTTGAATATCCAGCCTATTCTTAAACTGATTGACACTGGCTGCAGACACAACACCTTCAGGCAAACTGTTCCACATATTGACCACTCTATTGCTCAATGCATGATTTCTTGGGTTACACGAGAACCGAGACTTGTTCAACTTCAGGTGATGTCCTCGAAGGCCCACATTAGTGTTAAATGCAAACATATCTGTCATATTAGGAATATTGTAGTAGCCCGATAGAATCTGGAATGTCTCGATGAGGTCACCTCTTGCTCGTCGCTCCTGAAGAGTGGGCAGTTTGTCTTCAAAAATTTTCTCGATTCACTCGTTTGAAAATGATTGTACATTTTATTTTTCCAGGGAGACAGCGGCGGTCCCTTGACCATCAAGTACGCAGAGAACAAGTGCTTGTTCCACCAGATCGGGATCATCTCGTTCGGCATCGGCTGCGGCTCTCCCAACGTCCCCGGAGTGTACACGAGGGTCTCCTCCTACCTGGACTGGATCGAGAGCGTCGTGTGGCCTCCTGGCGACTTGTAGTTACAATCTGGCCACTTGTGTTAGAGCCTGCACAATTATAGGGCAACATCACCCTGGAATTTCAGGCAGAATTCGGGTGACATTTATAGATATCTTCAACAAGTTGAAGAAGGGGTAAATTAACAAGACCATCTATATACGTGCCACCTTCTTCTAGAAAAAAAAAAAAAATTGAGTGAGTCTTTCAGTAGTCGCAAATGATGTCTTTTCGTCGCATATATTAGTCGCGTATTAAATGTGACGGCTTGGTCAAAATTTGTAATACCCCGCGTCGCGTTTCTAACGTGTGCGGCGCCATGTTTTTCATCCATTCAGACCGGCCGATCGCCGAGCCGCAGACTTCTTTACCGAGTCGCCGAGTTAATTATTAGATATAGCGCGCGCTCTTTCCTACTTCTTGTTACATGTTCCCGTCGCATTTACGAAATTAGTCCCGTGAACCGAGCGTTAAGATGTTTTTCACTTCAAAAATTTCAAAATAATTTATTCGTAATAGCAGAGAAAACCTTAAAATCGTGTGAAAAAACCCAACAAAGTGAGTCGTGGCTTGAAAGCGAATGACATCAGTGAGATTTTTTTTATTTCTCTCGATTTTTAATAAGATTTTGTTTCTACTTTACTATTTTATGTATGTCTAATTTCTAATTTAGTTAGTTTGTCGTACGTTATTTAATACTGTTTATATTACTTATGTTATTAATTCTATTTCTTTTATACTATTTATAGTACTACAACTTAAAACAGAAAATGTTTTAAAATGTGAGGCGGTTTCTCTTTCTCTTCAGGCCTAGTTTAACTGAGAACTCGCTAGTATTTCTTCCTGTATTTTGTTGTAGTGAATAATTAAAAAAAATTAACTTATTGTTATTTTTACACCAGACATAGTAACCTTATTATGGTCATATCCAATTAGAATTCCCTTCGCTGCTTTTTGATCCCGTTTCTTCCATCGCTGTTTAGGATCGTGAATGTAGCAGGCGACCCTTTTGATACGAAGATGTTTTATACCAGGTTAATTTTTGCACCATAATCAAATTGAAAAGATTGGTTCAAAAATTATTGATATAATAAGTTGTCGTGCCACCAGATTGCTGAAGGTTAACAGGTAAATCCTCCAATAGTAATTTAATCTGAATAATACCAGGTCTTCTGCGAATACCTCGGATCCTGCTGCTTTCAACAATAGCCTAGTATACTTTACTAGCTGTGCCCGCGCGGCTTCGCACGCGTAGTTTTTTAATGCACTGTTTAGATCTTTATAGAACTTTCGCGAACCTTCTAGAACATTCTCCTTCCAGAACTTTCAAGAAATTTATCGAATGTACAGGTACCTTCTAGACACACCGACACATTCCGCCACTCAATTTAGAACTTTATAGAACTTTCGGGAATTTTCTAGAACCTTCTCCTTCCAGAACTTTCTAGAGCAGGTTTTTCGGGAACTTTCTAGACTCCCCGCCACACTTAGCGCGCCTATTTTGAAACAATCTGAAGCATTTGCGGCCTTCCCATAACAAAATAATGTGCTAGAAAGCACATTTTCGTCACCCACTCCCACCCGCGCACAGCCACCCCCGCCAAACTCGCGTATTTTCGATATGGCACCAAGGGCCATCCACCACCATAACCACCGGTGGGTGGTTGTGGCTGGTTGTGGAGAAAATTTGGCGGGTAGGGAAACACGGGTTTCTTTATATATATATATATTGATATTGATTAACCAGTCCTTCCCCGCTAATATGCTCTACACGACCAAACAAGCGAGCCTTTCTTTATTCTATCTACGTTATACTTAAAAAGGAATAACATTAATGTAAAAAGGTTTATAACAATATTTAGGGTGTACACACGCGGACTGCTGTAATAATCCAGGGTGACATTTTTATCGATACTTGCGGGCACTTAGTAGTCAAGATAGATAACCTATATTTTTATGTGTTAAAATATTGCATCTCTTGAGCCTACCGTTATACAGATATTTATGGCTGTTATAATATATTGTAAGTCCTCCAGGTAATATTTTCAAGAGCTGAAATATGTATTTCCTTCTCATTACATTTATCCTTATGCTTAAGGCGATCGTCTAGCAGAATGAGCAAATTTCATCATTTTTTCTCATATCTTCTCCTCCGTTTTTTATCACATTTTTGTGGGGAAATAACTCATTTTAAAATTTATTCATCCGGTTCCATATATTTTAAATACGAATATCTTATTAAAATGTTACAAACTAAATTATATAAGTGATTAATAAATTACCAAACCTTCGATGTTTTAAAAATGAAGAAAATGGCTCCAATTTGTGGGTCTTTTATGACTGAACGGCCTGTTGAGATGTCTTTTTTATTCAATAATATTACAAAGTAAACAATTATCTTAAATTTATAACAATAAGAACAAAACTGTTAGTTTGTTTTCTTGCAATTTATGTTTTAAATAATACTGTTTTTTTTTAAATATTATATTTTTTTGTGGGTTTTTTTCAACTCTTTTTACATGGTTGACAACTTTTTTACTTCGATAGTCAAAAGAATAGATATTATAATATTATAATAAAAACAAAAAAAATCAAAATCATTGTCGATATTCCTGATTTTAGATATTTTATCAAGACGCAACGTATTTATGACACAATACGCAGTGCCTTGATTAAATAGCTAAAATCTGAAATCGAGAATAATTTTTTGATTTTTTTGTATTAATTTTAAAATAATAATGTCTATTCCTTTAATTTGTTAAAGAAAAAAAGTTATAAACTATCTATAAAGGATTGAAAAAAACACACAAAAAATAAAAATAATTTAAAAAACACTGTTATTTAAAACATAAATTGCATGTAAACGTATTAACAGATTTTTCAATAATTGTAACAAATTTAAAATAAACGTTTACTTTGTAATATTATTGAATAAAAAAGACATCTCAACACGCCGTTCAGTCATAAAAGGCCCACAAATTGGAGCGATTTTCTTCATTTTTAAAACATGGAAGGTTTTGTAATTTATTAATCAATTATATAATTTAGTTTGTGAAATTTTAACAAAATATTCGTATTTTAAATAAACGTAATCTGATGAATAAATTTTTAAATGAGATACTTCCATACAAAAATGTAGTAAAAAACGCAAGAGAAGATATGAGAAAAAAAAGTGAAATTTGCCCACTCTGCTAGACGATCGCCTTAACAAAAATCCATGCCAAAATATGGTATTTACATCACACAAAATGTTTTGGAACACGTGTAAATATTTTTAACATACTGATAACACTAGAGAATAATAAATATCGAATAGATCCAAGTCTCAGTTTTAACATTTGCAAAGTGATTCTAGATCTTATTAATATCTATTAAGAGAGTCTGTTCGAAGTTTATGTGCGCTACGCTCTGAATCAGTTTCCAAATTACTGATATGACTTGCAAGTAAAGGATAATTTGGGGCATATACTGGCAACAAGATATTGTCAATATTATGAAACATTTGATCTTTTCCCACGCACAGAATCCTTTTACTGCAGCGATTCGATTGTTTCATTTATGTATACTGTCTGAAAATTATTTACTGATATTGTCGACCATCTTGAATCCAGCGCCAATCATAAAATTCATTCAAAAACTGACGAATGATCAGCGAATATCTTGTACCAAAATTCACAAAAACATTTTCACAAAGATTTCACCTCTTCCAAGCACCAAAAATATTCAATACTCTTAACACTACACTAAAAACTTGTAGCCATAGTCTCGCATATTTTTCTTCAAAAGTGAAACTATGGCTGCATGAAAAGGGAAGGAAGCATGTCCAAAACCAATTAAAATCCATGATATAAACTAAATTTGAAAAATACTAATCCTACAAGAACATTTACTTTCATTTTTCTAAATACTTTTAATTGTTTTATTTTATTTTATTTTATTAAATATCCTATTCAGATCATTTTTTTTCCTTTGTCTATAATAGAATTAATTAACACCATTATTAGATTGTAAACATTTAATTATTACTATTACTCAATTTTAATTGGCAATAATATTGATTCACAAATGTTATATAAATACTAAATATTCTTGAACATTATACTACTGGAAGAGCACTGTCTGCTATAATACAGTAAACTACTAGTGTAGCAGGCAGGGCGTCAAATCAATTTAGTGTTTACTCGCTGCCAAGACTCTCAGCAACAATGAAAAAAGCTTAATTTAATTTTGTAAACACTAATTGTAAACTTTGCAAACTTTGTAAACTTTGTAAAAAAAAAAAAAAAATTGGTAATTGAATTGAAAATTAGAACTGTTTATTGTAGGTGATATTCGAGAAATAATTTATTGCAAAAATTATCAAATATTTGTATTCAAAACAAAAAACGTTCATTCGTCAGACGTTCAGTGCTGCGGCCGAATTTGTATTGTTTTTACGAAATGTTTGAATACGGAACCGTTTTAGGCTGAAAATCGATGAAACGTGAAAGTGGGTGGATACTTTTTTTGAAAACGCGCGCGATTCGCCGTAAGACGTCGATTCGAAGACATAAATAATTTATTTTAGCTATCACAAACCGATAGTTACATTTGTAACACTTCAAAAACAAATATTGTGTTGTTAATTATATTTATCACTTCCATAGATATTGTATTAATACACGCTTTTAACAAATATGTTAATATCAATTAATCACAATAACGCCAAAGAAATATAACTTCTACCGCGTGTAAATAAGTACACGCACCTTCAATTTTTTATTTAAAAAAAAAACTTTAAAAAATGACCACAACTATGAAAAACTTAGAGTATTTTGGTTTACTATCGAGGTAACATTTTAAGCGCTGGTACTCCAGGGTTAAAGAAATCAAGACTATTCAAAAAGTGTCCACAGTTCGTGTCACTAGTGTATAAATTTTCATCTCCAGAGAAATTCAAAGTCCAATCGAACTAATTTAGAATTCTTAAGATTTTGAAGACGTCATGGGTGACGACGATAAGAAAGTAAGACGATGCCTTGGTGTAGATTCCTAGATGGCCATCACTACTCGCAGGGGTCAATTCCAGGATACGAAGTCTAGTAATGTAGCGGACATTCATTAATTAGCGATATGATCTGAGAGTAAGGCATTTTTCTTAATATTTCGAAGTTTGTAGAAATGACGTCACGCCAGACGATGGACTCTATCCAGGGGATATAGGACGATACCCTGGTGTAGATTCCTGGATGGCCACTAGCACACCCCTTCCCGTACGACGTGATCCCGATGACGTAGTGGACGTCGAAGCCATTGCAATGATATAGAGACGGCTGATGGATCTTAGCCAGGAGAGGTCCGCCGGAGTCACCCTGCAAAATAGGAAGTACCACACTTTATCAAAAAGTTTTGTGATTTTTGTTTTTCTAGTTAAATCTTTATTTATTCATCAATATCAAATAAGATTTTTTTATAAGAAGTTAATAATTTTATTTGACATGTTTTAAAGACAAGCTGTTCATAACTATAAAGTTGAAAATAAATTTGTGGGGGAAAACGAAGCTTCCATTATTTTGCAAAGCCTCTAATTAAAACATTGTTTCCATTTAATCGAGGCTGGGACGGATAGGATGTCTAGGAAAGAAATGTGGCCTATTTTTTCCGTCGGGTATGTCGTCGAATATGTATGTAAAATTTGGGTCCAATTGGTCAAGCGGTGTAGATTTGTATAGAAAATATATCTAGTGGAGGGGATGATATAGAAGGGAAGGGAAAATATTGCCTATATACCCGAATGGTCCTAAAAAGTAAGTATACAAAATTTGGGTGACATCGGTTAAGCTGTACAGATTTTCATGGAAAATATATCAGAGGAGGGGGGATGGGGTAAGCGGTGAGGGCGGAAATGTCACCTATGTTACCCAAAGGGTCTCTAAGAATATGTGTCAAAATTTGAGTCAGATCGCTCAAATGGTGTAGATGATAGAAATATTTTTAACTTAATCACAAATTTATTTTTAACTTAATCCTTAACCCGTGCAACGCCGGATACGTAAAGCTAGTAATAAAATAAAAGTAATGTTTAAAACTTGGAACAATATTTTTTTTTAACTTATATTAAATGGAATGGATTAATAATAACATTCGATCCAATAAAAAGAAAAGTAGAAAAAATAATTATTGAAAACTGAACTGTGAAATGTTTTAAGTCCCTATTATCTCCGTTGCTAATGATATTCAGACACACACTGCAAAGGAGTTTCCACTACTTAAAGTATCTCTTATGTCCGCAGTATTCCGGAATATTTGTATGTATGGATAAGTTTCTATTTTTTATGTCTGTTTATTTTAAGATTTGCTGTCAACTTTTCCAACGATAAATAAAACAATGCTCAAACATTTCGACTCAAAATTACTTAAATCTTAAGATTAAAGAAAACTACCTACAGTATATAGTGAATTTACTATTTTCCATTCTGTCTAGACTGAAAAAAGTGCATACATATTCAAAGTTGCATCACGTATCCCTCTCACACTTCTACATCTTCTTCAGGGTACGTCTTCTGGGCCCGAGCTCTACAATGTATGCAATGTCTGCATTCCGCAGTGCAACGAACAAATGCAGTCATTACATTCGAATCACAGTCGTGCCCGAGGAGGATCGAGAAGCTGATGAGCCACTCAAAACATACTGAACCGAATAAGTCATCAGTCAGTGCGAGGCGGTGAATTACAAGGAACATAGAAAAGTGAGGGATTCAGAGAAGAGACCTTCTTCCAGCCTTGGTGAGGACAAAATAAGAAAATGAGTCACCTGACACGTGTCGGCTTGTATACCGTTCCGAGGATAGAGGTCCATGGCGCAGATTTGCTCGTCGATGAGTGCTGGGAACTTTCTGGTCATTACACTTGCATTTTGGCACTTCTCCTTGGATATGATGTCCAAAGATGCCTTCAAAAGGAACCGAGAAGTTTCTTTTACTAAAATCATAAACATCAAAACCAAATGTACAGGTTGCACGGGAAAAGTTAGCACAGATTAATAACATTGTAACCTCTCATAGCATCGTTTCTGAAAACTTCTTATAGCTTCATATCATTGTTGAAAACCATTCCAGGCTCGATTCCACCGCGAGATATTAACTCTTGCGAGAAGGCAGCGAACTGACTTCTCGGCCAAATTTCACCCAAAGTATTTGTGCTCCTCGATGCGGTCGCGGTGGCGCGGTTGTGGGGCCGACCAATTAGGGGCGAGACTGCTCCATTAGTCACGTGGCGGGCGCTGCTCGGATTAAGATTAATAAGTCACGGGGGTGGCCGGTCCGAGCCTCGAGCCGGTTGCCGACGGAGCTCGAGAGGGCCCGAAGAGAGGTTTCCTTATCCAGCCGATCACACTCCTTCTCGGTTTCGGAAAGGTGTTTGAGACGCCGATACGGAACAGGCTAGCGGCATCTCTCTCGCCGGCCTGCGATCGGCAGTTTGGCTTTGTCCGAGGAATGTCTACAGAGAAGGCTACCATGTATGTACTGACATGTGTTAAAGACTGTAAGGACAAATATGCAATGGAAGTCTTTTTGAACATATCTGGGGCTTTCGATAACGCGTGGTGGGTCACGATACTCACCGAACTTAAGGTCAGACAATGCCCGAGGTACCTTTTTGAGTTATTGAAGAGTTAACTCAGTGGCTGTAATGTGACCTTGAGCTATCGTGGGGTGTCCATCACCAGGGGCGCGGATATGGGCTGTCTACAGGGCTCGGTCCTTGGAACGACTCTGTGGAATATCTTATTTGTTGATATGCTTCTGCTACCATTGCTGCAGGGATGTGAACTGGTCGCTTATGCAGACGACGCACTGCTACTGGTATTTGGCAAGAGTCGAAGTGAACTTGAGGGTCGAGGCAACAGAGCGATAGAGCTTATGAGCAAATGGTGCTATAGGAATAAATTGGCTCTTGCGCCTAACAAGACGGTGGCAACGATGATGCGGGGTCGCTTGCAAAGTAACCCGATTGCCAAGGTGAAAGGCACAAATGTGAAATTAGAAACAGTTGTGAAATATCTGGGAGAATAGATGGACACATCGGCATGCCTTTCTTGCACAGGTGAAACCGATCTCGGAGAGGGTTAAGAATTTTTTTTTTAAATTCTTAATACAGGTAATATAATAACATTAATATTTCCTAATATGTACATTGTAAAAATCAGTATATCAAATTTCTAATCAAAAGTACGTATCACAAACTTTCTTAGTTTTTTCTTAAAAATTTTCATATTTTTTTCTTCTCTAATATCCTCTGGCAGACTCGCGTACAACTTCATCTCACTGTACATCACAGATGTTTGCGATCTTTTTTTCTTTCTGAATGGCATTAAATTTAATTATTTGTCTAGATGTCATTATTTGTAGACAGAAAGTCATCAATTTGATTCTTGTGTATCGATTTTTTTTAGTATAATTCATAATGCTTTATTTTGGTCGTTCCTCTTTTAATTTTTTTTTGATATTCATTTGGTCTTCATGTCAGTGAAACGTGTCAGCATCACGGATTGGGGCCTGCGGTCCCCGGCGATGCGCCTCATCTACCGCGCGACCTACGTGAGTCAAATCACGTACGCCGCCGGTGCCTGGGCTCACCGCCTGGGACCGTGGTAGTCTCATCAGTTTTGAATAGAGGCCAGCGGACCCCGCTGCTGGCCCTCATGGGGGCCTACCGGACAGTGTCAGAAGTGGCCTTCCTGTGTTGGCGGATGTTTTACCCGATGATCTTCAGGTATTGGAAGTTACGTGATAGAATAAGAACCGTGATTATGGAAAAATGGCAAGAAAGACGGGACACGGTGCTACTGGGTACTGAAGAGCAGGGGAGGACCTCCGGTGCTTGATTACCATGCGATACAGCCGGTGTCGGGGCACGGCGAGTTCTGGAGCAAATTAAATGGTCTGGGGCTCGCCACGTCGTCGCCCTGGTGCACCTGCACTCACGTGGCTCAGGCGCCGGAGCACACGGGCTTGTGAGTTTATGAAATATGCGCTAGAGATTATGATTGCAGGACTGGAGGGGGTGAGGCGCGGCTTCCTATGAAACAGTGACCTCACCAAGAACGAGAGGAACCTCGAACTCTTCCGTGAGTTTGCCAGGACGCGGGTTTCGCGCTGGGAGGTGCTTCGTGGGTAATTTATCTGTAGACTGTGGACCCGTGGTGCTCGGATTTGAATTCCACCTTGAAGTGTGATCCTTGTATTGTCCTTCTCTATTAAGGAGTGTGTCCTTTCCCCAGACGTCCCCTCACTGTCCTCCTTCCCACCCAAATGCTATATTTACTATTTTATCGTGATCTATTGTTATATTTTATATGAACCCTATATTTTCATGTTTGCTATATGTTATCATACTGATTTATTTTTACGTGTATTTTATGCTTTTCTTTTTCATACTTTGTAATTTATAATAAAGTTGTTATGTGGAGGAGGTACAGTGAATGGACTATTGCAGGCCTCTCCGGGTGGCAGTCGCCCTTTACATGATGTGACACGGAGATGACCTTTAGAGTAAAAAAATGTCTAACTAATGTCATAGAACAGTCCATTCACTGTATTTTAGTGTTTCTAATTTTTTTAGGCCGTATGTCTTTTTATGTAGGATGCCTATGTTCGTATTGTTGAATTTATGGTTATTTTATATAATAGGTTAGCGATTCTGAAAAGTTATTATTATTGGTGAGACACCTTTTATGTTCTACGAATCTAGTTTCTATTGATGTGCTTGTCCGACCTATACATATATACTATACCGCTGTCAGAGCTTTTAGTAGCATTAAATATTATCAATTTTGTAGATAAAACACCCTCTATACAAAAAAAAAAACACTTATTTTTGGTCTCTTTTCCAAAATGTTGGTGAAATACACATCGTTCTGTTGATCCTTATTATTTTGTCTTTCAAGTGAGATCCTTTTGATATTTATAGGACCTCTACATATAGGAGCCATAATGAAATGGAAAAACCACTTCCATTTCATTATAGCTCGAGAAAAAACATATAGGGGATGTTTTATCGATGAAATTGATCATATTTTATGCTGTTAAAGCCTCCGACACCGGTCACCGGATACTTAGATACTTACCGGACACACTTTATGTGGCATATACAGTGTGTCCGGTAAGTATCACCATAAATGTTGTTCGTTTAAGCTCCAAAAAAGACTGATCAATGTCTTTCAAATCTCTTCCCGGATCCAAACTGGAATAACTACCGCGACAAATTGTCAAAAACCACAACGAATTTAACTTAGGTAACTTTGCCGGAAGAAATAACTGGTTCGTTTATCGTCCGAAATGATTCTTATATTTTTCAAATGTTCTGGAGATTCACAAAGACAGCTTCTAGACTTTAACTTTCATTGGCGAGGACTTCATTAGAAAATATTTATATTAAATAAAAGCTGAATGGAATTTGATTAACACGGCTAAAAGGAAAATTTTTCCAAGTAGCAAACAAAAGGAACAAAGATCTAAAAACCAGCACGAAGCTACGCACCATCTGGATACTTGAATCTAAAAAATGATTTCTGATTAACTGATTCTAAAAAATGCCGTCGCTTTTACTAAAATCTTTCCTTTTATACCCTCTTGAAATTTATTTTTTCAAAATAAAATTACAAATATCATATATTTTGTGCTCCAAACATTTCTTAATTGAAATTTTTCCTTGTTTACAAGTATAAGAATGTGTCGTTCGTGTCAGTTTTTACTTTGCCTGTTGTAGTCTGCAACCGATGGAAGCTAGCTTCGGAAGTAGTGACATCGTTATCGGTGATCACGACTCTTCTGCCAAGAGCATAGCGAAGGAGAAGGGGATATACAGAAAGGCAGTACTCACGGTAGCCGGTGGCGCCCCAGCCGATAGCCATAGGACGTTGTTGGAAGTTGAGGCTTGTCTCTGACCACAAGCAGGCGGGTTGTATGTAGTCACTAAAACTAAAGGAGAAATTATAAATATAATTTTACAACGCTCAATCAGAAATGATGTATGGAAAGAAATGTTGATGGTTCGAAGCTCCGATTCCCAACCGCCCGTAGCTGGCTGGAGTAGTCCACGTTGTCTTGGCTCCCGAAGATTGTCGATGCTTCTGATCTGACTTCGTACAAGTTTTCTCGTTCCGAAGTCGTTGAAGAGGATGATCCAGAAATTGTTCAAGTCACCTCGTTCCAAAATTGTCGATGATGATGATCCAAAAATTTCCAAAATCTGAGATGTGGAAAGTTGGAATTTTTCGAGTCGATCTGGCTTCAGATAGTCGTTGATGATGGTGATTCTGAAATTCTGAAATTCAAAATTGGAAGACTACACTGACATCAGTAGCTCTGGTTCATGGTAGGCGACGACAATGATGATATGATTCTCCAATTCGCTCTAGTCCCAGAAGGCAATTGATGATGGTGATGATTTTGAAATTCCAAAATTTAAAATTGGAACACTAGAAATATGTATATTAAATATATATAATTAGTAGGCATGGTATATTGTATCATGGGTGTAAATGGCGAATGTTACATTGTGTAAAGTGATCACTTAAGTCAACCATACGATAGGTCATAAGTCACCCAAAAAAACTTCTATACCCACTTTCCCATAAAAAACTACAGTTTCGTCTCTGTGAGACATCTATAATATACATTAAATTTTTGTTCACCTCCAGGTACGCATATTACATGATATGTTTGAGTCCCATGGAGCTATTTGGACGGCATTCGGGACAAATATAAAAAATGGACCTGGAAGGATCGAAGCTAGAATAGAATAGAAACTAGGTTAGGTTAGGTTAGGTTGGGTTAGGTTAGGTTAGGTTAGGTAAGGTTAGGTTAGGTTAGGTTAGGTGAGGTTAGGTTAGGTTAGGTGAGGTTAGGTTAGGTTAGGTAAGGTTAGGTTAGGTTAGGTTAGGTTTGGTTAGGTTAGGTTAGGTTACAGACTTGAATGCGATGAAGTATACTTGAGACGAACACAAACGGAAGTGGAGGCTCGGCCATCTAGGAAAATCAGCATTTGCTGAATACTTTCTGGACACCGGGTATTATTTGCATTCGAGCCAACAATCCTAGCATCGAGTGCCTCCTTGACAGGACCCTTCAGCCTGCCAAGGAGGCACTCGAGATCTATAAGCACCCGATGAATATAAGGGATTATGGCCTCAAATTCAAAACCCAATTGTATTTAGTGCCGCGACAACCAGCCAAGCCGTAGATTCAGAAAATATAGTAATGAAAACAATGTAATGATAACACCATACAAAACAACTGACATACCTGTATTCGACAAGGTATTAAATAATACACGAAATTCATAAAAACATACTGCAAAGTTGACCAAGTCGCACCCACGTGTATGGTATTGCAATCTTCAATATCAACATTCACAACAAGATATCGGCTCTGATGATGGACTCTGGATTAGGATTCAAAGCGTCGCCAACAAACGTCTCATAGACACGAAAGAATATCCCAGAAATTTATAACCAGATACATGGTGACTTTCCTCCATAGGTAAACGGGAGTGTTCGTTGATAAAATAATGTACTGATCAAACTAACTAACTAACTTACCATCACGCCGTCTCCCCGAGGGGGTAGGCAGAGAGGATAGAGCGCCATACTCTTCTGTCCTGATATACAACTTTCGCTTCGTCTACATTCATACATCTTCGCATGCAAGTTCGACGGTTGTTCAGGCTTCTAACAGGACCATCTTCCAGTATCTGGTTAATTTGGTCATGCCACGTCTTTCGTGGTTGCCCTCTCTTTCTGGCGCCGTCAACACTTGCGTCATATATCTTTCTTACCATTCTTTCCTCATTCATTCGCTCAACATGCCCAAACCACCTGATCAAGAAAATAAAAAAAGTATCCGGAGATTTTCGGAAGATAATATATTATAATAATCCATAAAGTGAAAGAAAAGTTCCTGGACGCACGGGTGCGACCATTCTGGAGAATTAAGATCTACAAAATTGTCAAATATTTTCATGTCACGCGTATCATTTACTTAAATGTTACGATACGATACCAAACTGAGGTTGCGAGCTCCAGAAGTGCTATGTCGTGGTGAATACCCGGATAAGTGTAGTTGTGGTGGTTCGTAAAATTGAGCACAGGATAAATAGTGTGGTAGCCAAGGCCCTGTAAGTCGTTAGAACCGAGGCGGACTACAGATGGAGGTGATCTGAAAAAAATAAAGCCAATGAAATTACGAGGATGGGCACAGAACTTTTTCTGCTGTTCAGAATATTTTGAGTTTGTTCAAATCTTTCAGAACAGTGCTGGATTTATGTCACAGAGACATTATTAATCAATTAGTGTATATTATAGATATCTCACAGAGACGTCTCTGTGACATAAATCCAGCACTGTTCTGAAAGATTTGAACAAACTCAAAATATTCTGAATTGTAAATACTGGTAAAAAAGGAATTTAACAAAAATTGGAAATAATATTTCCTGGCGTATCCTAGTGTAATGCAAGTATTCGGATGAATTTCATTACACACAATAAAGTATATTGCTCCCAAAATTCCGTAAAAAATCAATGTAGATTTTCTCATTAGCGACATCTGTGGGGATTTAGGGGAATGAAAATGGCTTTGTACAGGCCGCATGGAAAAGGCGCTTACAACTCATATATGAAAGCTTTTCACGCAATTTGAACATATATACAACTTCCAAAAAATGAATAAGCATGGTATATTCTATCATGGGTGGAAATGGCGAATGTTACAATTGTGTAAAGTGATCACTTAAGCCAACCATAAAAAGACAGGTCATAAGTCCTGTTACACCCAAATGACTTCTATACCTACTTTCCCATAATTAATACAGTTTCGTCTCTGTGAGATATCTATAATATACACTAATTTTTCTGCTGTGTTATATATAAATATAATATGTTTTAGTATATGTTATCATTAAAGACACCCTTAATAGCTCAAATATGCATACCTAAATTTATTAAAAAAAAAAACAGAACCTACCCTACAAACCGATTATTCCAAGAATTTTGTGTGCCTAATCTTATGGAAATTTAGGAAAAATATTAAATGGATTCTTTAACGTCTAGGTCTACAAGATGATTCCTAAATTTAAAAATACCTAAATATAAAATAAACGCAGCCCAGAACCATTATTTCTTTGTTGGGAATTAATTTTTCAATTCATTACCCGAAAAATTAAAAAAAAATTAAGACCTTATTTCATTTAAAAATAAACTTAAAAAATTTAATTAAAAAACCTCTTGAAATTCTCATTTATTTATTTTTTTCCTCAATATTCTTAACACCAAATAAATAAAATAAAAAATGGCACGTTTTTAGAAATAATCATTGAATGAGTTGGGTAAATATATGTTAACTTGTGTATTTAAAATAGTTTTGGAAATATTGACAATAGTTTTGGAAATTTATTTCCTTTTTAATTTCTATTGATGCAGACGTTTAACTACCCACAGTGACACAATTTAAATACCTAGGATCAATTATTAGTAATGATGGAAAATTGATAATGATGTTTCTTACAGAACTATGGTAGGCTGGATGAAGCGGAGACAACTGACAGTGCGACAGAAGACTGTCTCTTATGAGACAAGTATATGTAAAGTCAAAGGACAAATGTATAGATGGAATATAAAAATATGGAATATTTAACGTTCTTGGCCCGAGGGAATTATACCTTAAAACCATACTTGTAAAACTCCACAAGCAAATTCCAAAAAGAAAGTAAATTTTAAGCGTACACAACAAACACGGGTTACAAGGCTGGCAAATGCAAATAATTTCGAGGTACCTAAAATGAAAACGGCTTTTCGACAAAGTCAACTTAATTTCACTGCCCCGCTTGTTTTTAACAAGTTAACGAGTAAAACTAAAGAAATAATAATACACAAACCTTTTAAACACCGTATCACTAATTTTATAAAAATATCAGATAGAAGGTATGCTGAAGAAGTGATCCTCCCTTGATCTCTAAATAGACAATCTGTTTTATATAATTTCAAGTATACTCTAATATATTTCTTTTTGTATCTACTTAAATTTTTTATTTTTTGTATTTTATCTTTTGTATTTATTTTTGTATATACTTAAATTTTTATTTTAATTTTATATTTATGTAGATATATTTTCTTTTCTTTTAGATTTATGTATTTTTATGATTGTATATACCTACCTATTACTAAATTCTTTCTGCTTTCTTTATTACGTTTATACTTCTTTACTATTGTTATTTGTTACTATTACATAACTATCAAATGATAATAACTGCCACAGAACAGGTTTTACCTAGTGTGGCAGTTATTAGTATTTTATATTAAAACAAATGTGAATAAACAATAAAAATAAATAAATTATGTTTTATAGAATGCTGGGAGACCAGAAAAGAATACCCTAACAAACTGCATACAACAGAAATGCGCATGTCACGCTGGTCCGAAGGTGGTACACAAAGTTCGTAATGAGTACTTCTTTGTCCAGCTTGGACTTGGACTATTAATGATGGTGAATATAATTGTAAATGATCAGTTACTCAGTGTCTTCTGAATAAGTGCAGTGAGCAGCTGTCAGCACGAACTTCTTGCTGATAAGTGTCCCGCCGCATGCCCAGAACGTTGAGCCATTGCTGAATGGGAATCCCACGGCTGCCTAAAACAAACATTGTGCTTAAATGAACAGTGCTAGTCACGAGCATCTTTAAATATCGATCAAAACCATAAAACGAGAAATACGTATTTCTCTTGAAGTGGGACCCACCACATACCCTGGGTGGCCGTCCTACGAGCAAAAACTCCCGTATCGACCCTACACTTTCACCATGCAGATTGGCATTGAAATTGATATTGACATTCTGATAATTGAAGAAAAATTATAAACATCACTTATAATGCGTTGAAGATGCTAGGATTTATTTTGAGGGTTACTTTCAGGGGTGATAAAGCCAACAATATGAGAGATATTTCAAACCTATTTTCTAAATATTTTAACTCAGTACATGATTATGACGATGGAAGTACTCAATTTAATTCTGATAACTTTACTCACTGCTGATCAACCTTACGTAGTATTGAAGCTGGTGATAGTTTAATACTTAAACATTTATTACAACTAGATCCTAACAAAGGTGCAGGAGCTGATCAAATCCCTTCCATCTTCATCATTAACTGTGCACAAAGCCTCTAAATTCCACTATCGATCATTTTCAATCACTCCTTGAGTGAAGGCGTCGTACCCGAACTCTGGAAATCGGCATTCATCTCGCCAATTTTCAAAGGCGGTCAGAGAACCGACGTTGAAAATTACCGCCCCATATCCAAGCTCTGTGTATTTAGTAAAGTGTTGGAGAAAATAATCTATGATCAGATGTTTCGAGCCTTTAGCCTAGAGCTTAATGCTAACCAACATGGTTTTGTCAGTGGGACTACTTCTAACCTGATTGAATTTTCTGAATTCCTCCAGGACTGCACGGATTGTCGGATCCAGGTTGTGATGAATCACCTGTTTCTATAGATTTTTTTTTTATTTTATTATTTTTATTTTGAACTCTAAGATGATTTAAATGCTACGCGGGGAAAAATTGGGCTAAACTGGCCGTAGTATTGGAGCTACAAAAATTTGGGAATGATGAAACGCTAGTATTGGGAGGGAGTTAGTAGCGATTGATCGGATATAGGTTACGGGCAGTTACTATTCAATTTTTATAAATCATATTGATCTTGTGGTAAAGCCGTGTTTGGTGCAAATGGTTGACGATCGATGCGGTCCGAGCGGTCCGCATGTGCTTCACATAAAAAAGCTGAACATGGATTTCAGAGATTTAGGTCGCGTTTATTGCAGTTTAAGCCGTTAAAAAACCGATTAACGTCTACTCTAAGGTGACGATGATATTGACAGTTCCACGAGGTTTCTGAATTATTGACTTTTTTGCTCGGGTTTTGAAACCGTTTGAGAGCCGTATATCTTCATCTCGAGTGGATCCCCGTGCAACAGAGAGGCAGAATATTGAGCAAAACTAAGGAAGGCAGGTCTAATCGGGGGATCGCGCGAGGAAAACGCCCATAAATAATTTATAAGAATTGGCCGTGAAGCACGGATAAAACGTACACTATGTACCAGAGGGGTGACCTTAACTGAGCGGATAATGATTTATTTTCGTTTCGCGGGAATCGGATAACGTAGGCAGATAGGAAAGTTAACTATAATTCCATTATATTTATCTGTAGACTAACGCTCTGTCGAGAAGCGAATAGTGATTCATTTTCGTTTCGCGGGAGTCGGATAACGTAGGCAGATAGGAAATTTAACTATAATTCCATTATATTTATCTGTAGACTGACGCTCTATCGAGGAGCGAATAATGATTCATTTTCGTTTCGCGGGAGTCGAATAACGTAGGCGGGTAGAGAAGTTAACTATAATTCTATTATATTTATCTGTAGACTAACGCTCTTCAGGCTTTTACAACAGATAGGTAATTGTGCAATGACGGTATATACGGTTAGGAAAGAGATAACGATAACGTGTAAGCATATTAATGGCACGACAAGAAAATAATATACTCGAATATAGATACAATATATTAACTATGTAATCACTACAAACCTGTCCGACGTTAGCGTAGTTTCAACAGGACGGGTAACGTGTATACGATTGGCTATTCTAGCTCAGATTTCGCCGGGTTTGGTAGTAATAACCACAAAACATAATTGGAACAAGTGTATCTAGATAAGAATATTGTAAATAAAATAATATGAATTTGCGGCCCATATACACATGAAATAAAAGGATAAAGCGTATGGGGATCTTATAGATGGATGGATAAATGAAACAAATATATATAGGAGTAAATGCAAGTAAAAAGCAAGCATATAAGTACCAAAAACATAGGAGAACATAGTGTGATAGAAATTCGAAGACGGGAGGAACAATAATGTGAAGTGGAACGGATATAGCAAGAGCATGTAATAATGATAAACGTACAAATACAGACAACTACTTGAGACCGATTCGACAGATACTAGCAATCTTTCAACACACCTCTAAGAACATGGTGAGCGGTATATAGTTATCAGCGGAGGCGTCCAGTGCCTTGGCAATGAATGAGCACTGAATTAATCCGACGCCTTGCCTGCGGCACTGGAGGTTTATTTACTTATTTGTTTTATTTGTTTTCATTTATTGGGTTTCTTACAGCCATATAATTAATCAATCTTTGAAGAAAAGACAATAATTGATGCACAGAGTTTTGGGCCAATTACGCGAAAACACATACATACAATCGATAAAAGAATAATAAAAACATGTCCAATAGTGGGTTGTGTGAGTGTGTATCTGTGTGTTTATTTATTTGTTTATTTATTTTGTTTTGGGAAAAAATTAAAAGCAAAACGATCTTAAAAATCTTCCACTGAATTTAAAAATTTAATTTAACTTACATTAATAGTTTATTGTGTTATAGCGAATAGTACTCTTCCAGTATTATATTGTTCGAGAATATTCACTGTCTATGTAACATAGTTATTTTGTGGATCAATCTTACTGCCAATAAAAATAATAATAAATGGTTACAAATTATGTTTAAATTCCGCAACGGAGGGAACTAATACGTCCCTGTGCGCGGAGAGCCGCGGGCAAAAAGACAGGATTCATTGGGTGACCCACGAGAAAAGATCGCCCAAAATTAATTTAAAATTAGGTATAGTACCTTTGGATGATTGTTATATCTAGGTATGCAGTGTGCACGTGGTGAATATATGGAAATTGATCCCATGATATAGCGGCCAAGAAACGTTAAATTTCCGATAAAGACGAGTGAAAATACGGGAGAACGGGACATGATAATGGTAGATAATGAAGAAACATCAACTATGATTAGGGGAGTACCCGATAGATTGTGGTTACGGTTGATCAAACGACAATATGGACTGAACTTAGAAATTAAATATTAAAAATTAATTATCGCGCTTGTGAAGCGAGTTCAAACCGTCTGAAGCCACCAAGTCCGTCCCAAACGGGCACAGGGATGGAGATAGAGACGGCAACAGGAGGTGGGATCAACTGACATATCCGAGTGGAGATATGGTTTTTTTTTGCCAAATTGAATCTTAGGAACAAAGAATTTGGTTTCAAGGAAAGTAGGATATTGAAAATCCTGGAAACACACGACTTAGGACCTTTGGCTGCTAGGGGGGGTTTAAAATGTCAAGACACAGCAGAAATCAGGCAGTTGGTGACGGTCTACGAGAGCGCAAAATCTGCGTCGGTTGTTTTTTCGAGTGATAGAACCGTGAGTGAAAGTTACCGTCGACTTAGAGTGCCTCAGTGGGTGAAAATTATAGTTTAACTTCAAGTGAAAGTTGTGTACGGGTAAATATACTCTTCGACATTGCTCACGTTAAAAGAAAAGGGGGGTACGGGTTTGATTTTATTTTATAAAGGGTAATTAATTTGGCATATTAGAACTTCGGAAATTACTGCGCTTTATTAAGTTGATTAGTCCGGCATATATAGAACTGATATTTGCAGATCTCCGGAAACTAGCTGTGCGTTATAAAGATACCTATTTTATGCTAAACACGCGGGAAATTGTTAATAAATCTTGTAAAAATACCTATCTTATGCTAAATACGCGAGGTCCTGTTAAAAGAGTTTTAACTCAGAGTACGGGATTGATTTTATTTTATAAAGGTAATTAATCTGGCATATCGGAACTTCGGAAATCACTATGTTCTATAAAGTTAATTATTTTTGTCGTCTTACTAGGTTCACAGAATAATATTCGCAGAATTTCAGGAAACGGTAGAGTTCAAATTTAGTTAAATTCTCGTTTTACTAAGTATAGTATTGGCGGATCTCTGGAAACTAGCTGTGCGTTATAAAGATACCTATTTTATGCTAAACACGCGGGAAATTGTTAAAAGATAAAAGGGTTGTTACTAACAGATTCGATTTTAAATAAGTCTTATAAAATTACCTATTTTTTGCTAAAATTTAATTAATTTAACTTGGTCACATTTTAATTTTTACATTTGTAAGGCATATAATATTTCGTTATATGAAATGTTTCGATTAGACCGGATTTATTTTAGTTATTGAAAGGATATTTAGTTTATTTTAATAATTTCTCTTGTTTATGTTTAATAGTAAGAGTCCGTTAAAATTATAGCGAATAAATTCTGGGATTAAAATACGTTTAGTGAAAAATATATAGCTGATCTCGCGGGGTATCAGGTTCAGCCCATAATAATCTAGATTTTCATTTCGTTTAAAATTATATAGAGTAATTCCGTGAGAATCGGGGTTTATTTACAATTTTACAGATGTATGAAATTTCATTATTCTAAAAAATTATATAAAATAGTCTCGTGGGGGTCGGGGTTTATTTACGGTTTTACAGAAGTACAAGTTTCACTATTTTATAAAGTATATAAAATTGCTTCCGTTCGGCCCGGGTTATCTTATATTATATAGGAAAACATAGGTCCCGCGCTATTAAAACATATAAAAACGTTTCATGTGGCCGGGATTATTACGCGCGTTGGGGAAAGTCTATAAGGTAAAAATATGTTTAATTTGATTCGGGTTATTTTATATTTTATGAAAGATATTTGCCTCGCGGACTTAAACTATGAAAAAATGTTTCAATTAGTTCTGGTTATACTTTAGGAGTGATGTAAACTTCGCGGTTGTATAATTTGGGTACTTTGTATTGTACGAAAACGTAAATCTCGCGTATAAAAACGCGTATAAAAAAAAACGTATATCATGTATTCAAACATATAAAAACTTCTAGTACATTGTTTCGATAGACCGGGGTTGTATTATACTTATAAAGATGTTATAGGGCCTCGTTATATTGAAAATATATAAAAACCGCCTGGGGCCGGGTCTTCTTATTTATAAACTATATAAGATTTCGTTACATTTAGTTATATAAAATGCTATCGTTCGGGAATTCGCGTTTCATTTTAAGCATATATAAATATAGGGTCCCGTTTTTAAACAATGTTAGTGTTTCGTTTAGAATTCGCGCCTTCATTTAATAAATATGAAACATGTAGATTTCAATTAGAACTATTTTAAAATGATTCGTTTAGAAATTCGCGTCTTGTATTATAAATGTGAAAATTATAGTATTCGTTTTGAGCTAAAACGTGTGAACATAGAAACACTACAGCTTTGACCGCTATTTTGTTTACTATGCCTAGGACATTCTTGCGGTGTATTAGGCTTGATGGTAAAATTTAAACTCTTACTCTGTATAAAATATACGTAGTGTCTCCGCCTAGATTGGCTTCACGATATACCTTATGAAATTTGTAAGTTCCGTTGTCCTAAAATTATATAAAATTACCTTCGTTTAGATCGGGTTATATCATATTCCTCGTGGAACGCGTAAACCTCGTTGTCCTGAAACTAAATAAGGATGTTTCATCTAGACCGGGTTCATTTTACATTTTAGGAAGAATATAAGTTCCGCGTCTTTCACTACATAAAATGGATTTGGTAAGATTGGGGTTGCTTATACTTGTAGAAATTACAGAATCCCGTTATTCCTAAACTATATTAAAATGATAAATTATATTAAAATGATTTAAACTATATTAAAATTTGCCGGAGAGTGGATATCAAATATTCGAGATGATAATAAAATTATTTATTTATTTTTTTTATTTATTTGTTTACGCCCATTAGGCTTTTACATAAAGAGTATAAAATAAATTTCAAAAGCACATACATTAAAAGTTTCAGGAATAGCACCAAATCATGAGTATAAAAATTAAAAATGTAGAGTAGGTAACGAGCAGCAATGCGTATAGGCTTTTACATGAAAAAAAATATATCATAAAATTAAAAGAACATACATTAAACAATATAAATTACAAGTAGCAAATTATTAAAAGTACCGGAATAGCACCAAAACATGAGTATAGAAATTAAAAATATAAAGTACAAAGCGGCAATGTGTACTAAAAATATATATTACCCACCGTACATAT
>JADDOH010012495.1:0-30423 GCA_016648135.1 Agrypnia vestita | reverse complement strand
GAGCAAGACAAAACGTCTCCGTTTCTATGTCTCTCTCATCCTCGCTGTCGACTTGTAGACCATAGAGTGCAGATCTGTGTACGTGAACTATGACAGAGACTTGAAATTTGAATGCATGCGTAGGGCGAGATAGGCTTAATAAGCTATTATTTTTTACTTGATTTGTGCGATGTGCACGTGCGACGTTTCGGTGATTTTTGCGCTGTATAAAATAAAACAATTCTGTTTAATTATTTTATTTTTTATTGAACTAATATTTTACTGCTTACACCTGATATTGTTGTGTATACTTACTTCTTTCTTTATTATATATAGAAAGAAGTATATAAAACAATATGTAAAAGATATAATGTACGTAAACAAATAAATAATAAAATATTTCTTTTTACATATAAGTACAAGTAGTGGTTTTACTTTCTCCGAAACTATATTCCTACGAACTTCTTTAAATTTTAAAAATTAAAGTAATAAAAATAGCCGTCGAGCAGCGTCGCGCCGAACCGTTGACAGTTGACCATCGTCCCGATGTTTAGATAGAACGTCCGCGACGTCCGCGTAACGAAGTTGACGAATTCAACTAGTTGATCGTCTCGTCGATGGATAGACGTGGACGGTCTCGTTTCGTCGACGGTAAATACGTCGAAGACCCATCCCTAATAAAAATAACCAACGGTTGTGCCGTCGAGCAGCGTCGCGTCAAACCGTAGACAGTTGACTATCGTCCCGATGTTTAGATAAACGTCCGCGACGTCCGCGTAACGAAGTTGACGCGTCAACTAGTTGACGAATTCAACTAGTTGATCGTCTCGTCGATGGATGGACGTGGACGGTCTCGTTTCGTCGACGGTAAATACGTCGACGACCCATCCCTAGTCCCTACTAATGTCTCGTGTATCAATTACTAATCATTCGATTATGGGAATGCCTCGTAATTGAGCGTCTTTCCGTGGAACGGAGATGAGTCTGTTTAGTTTTACAGAACTAAATTTCCCACAACTCCAGACGAAATATGAAAGTTAAGAACGGGACAGCGCGTACGCAGTCCCGACTACCAAAAATTACGCGCCCGAGTTATCCGCATTAGGGATAATCGCAAGGGTCAGCCCAACCGAAGTGCAATGGAAGAGCCTCGCCCTGGGGGAACCGCCTTGTTGATCACGGTATCCCCTACGCCAGGTAAGTATGCTTTGGCACGCTATTCCCGAGCTATTTATGAACAGTTTGGCGCCTTCCGTACGCCAGTTGCGAACGAAACTAACGTTATCTCGTGGCGACATGAGGAGTTAATAACTTTTGGTATGTAGTAGGTACATATGTTTAGCAGGTTTATATAGAAGCGTAGGAAATGTAGTATCTCGGTTTCGTGTATGGGAAAATTTTTACGAAATGAATTTTATCGAATTAAATTAATGTGAAATTTTCAATTCCGTCACATGTTTTGTACATTATTTTCTTCACGAGATAAAATATTTTTCGTCAAATATTATTTTACGATACTATATTTTCTACCAACTCCGCCCAAGATTTAAATTCTTGAAGGTATATATTATTTTCCTATTCTTTTATATTTCAACGAAAGATGCTGAAAAAATATTATGCTTGTAATGAAAATAGTTTAAACAAAGCAGATAAATATCATCGGTTTTGCCTGATGACGAAAATGATTTTGAAATACAGTTGCCGGCAAACTTCATGAAATTCTTTGGCTAAGTGGGGGAATGCGCAGAAGACGAAATTTGGGTCTCGTTGGTAGAAAGGTAGATGCGCAAACGTCCCCCCACTACGCCGCAGAATTTCAAGATGTTTGCCGGCTACTATAGAAGCGTTGACCAATAAATTCCAGAAGGAATTTATTGGACAACGCGACTATTATGACGAATAGTCAGCTAGCTTCATTATTTAGACCAATTTAGACACTTTTTTAAGAAATAAAGTTTTTGCCAAAGGAACTCAGCAAAAAGCAAATATATTATACTAGAATGCCAGCTTCCCTAACGTATCAGCCACTAAATGGCAAGACAGCATTTGGTCAAAGAAGTTTTTTTACAGGGCTCCTTTGTTCTTTAATGTTTTTCTCGAAAACATAAAGATTGCAAGGACAAGACCACTTTTTAGAAAAATGATTCAGGGTGTTATGCTGAGTCATAACAATGATACTTAAATGTCTTTAGTATCCATTTCATCATAGTCAGTGAGGGCACCCTACTTTTATTTTTACTAACACAAAATTATTCCGTTACACATTATTGATTGTATTGTCAACCGCATTTGCACAAGTACCCAACCGCAGAAAACAGGTTTTAATTTGTTTATATGGTCAGGGAATTTTTTCAAATATGCGAACACGTATATAATTTTTTTAAATTGTGTCCTTTTTACGTTCGTTATTTATTTACTTTTGCATTCGACAATATTTACTTAATTTTTAATCTATTTCTTCAAGTTATACTTATCTACAATATCTAAGAAATTAATTAACTTCTAACTATAAATTATATGGTGTGTTTATTCTTACTTAAATGTACAAAAACTCTGGGCTAAACCTTGTAGAAAGCGTGTTTTCCGGTATAGTCAAAGATATTAGAATCCACCATATTCGCTCTATGTTTTATCCATTAATCTATTGTATTGTCTATGGTTTGGTGAATTCAAGATATTTATACTTAGATAAAGTGTATCAAAAGTGAATTGAAAAAAAAGATTCAGATTCAGTAACTTACAACAACAAAATATATAATTTTATTTGTAATCAATTGTCATTTAAATAAATAATGGTAATTATTTATATTTTGAAATTATATAGGTACATATCGTTCAATGATAAAACAATACATCGCATACCACACTTTTGTCAAAATCAAGATTTTTTGTGTATTTGTCTTTAAAATTTGTGCATACGTATGTAATCATTGTAATCTGGCGAAAGCTTGTATCTTAAAAACAATTATTTGTATCTCTTATTTCGTTAAAGCAATTCCTCGTATTCTATTTATTGTAAAGAATCTAGGTATATGCAGTTTTTTGCCTCACTTATACAATCTGTATTAAGTGGCTTACGATGTATTTTTTTATCATGAGCGATACAACAGAATGGACGTAATTAAAAATTTAAAAAAACTTCAGGTACATTATTACCGATATGTATTTGGAGACTTGATGAGTGTGCGTATGTGTGTGTGTGTGTGTGTGTGTGTTTTTGTTTGCTTATATTCAAGAGCGGTAAAATAACGCAAGAGAAATAGACAGAGCGTCCCAGAGCGAAGCATACTACGCTACATCTAAAGGCGAATAGTGCCCCTGTACTACTTTTAAACGCTACACCACTGCTTACAAATATATTCTATTTTGTACACTATAAGTTTCTTTATATATAAATAAGGCAATTGGCAAGTCACTCGTATTTCCTTACTTTGGCACACCACTCGTGACGCCCTGAGCGGCGCGGCGACCCGGTGCGCCCGCGCGGCCTTCCCAGCCCGGCCCTGGTCGCGGCGCAGCGTGTGGGTAGTGTGGGTACTCGATTCGACGCACAGCGCAGAACAAACGCGAGCAGACTGACGGACGTTATGTTTAATTGGGGACCGAACAGGGGGGCATTTCATATCCGAGCATCAGAACCACAGCGGGAGACCGCCGAGAAAACGAATATATCCACTACCTACTTACAACTACAACAATTCCTCATAAGAATTTCGGCGATATTTTGCTTTTATAAGACTGCCTATTGTGTCTTAAATACCCCGTGCCTTGATTAAATACCTGAAATCAGGAATTCTGAATAATAATGCAAGTTGTGAGCCCTGGGCCACCGTATGAAAAGACTTTCATAAACGTCTTTATCTATACTTTCATAAACGTCATCATATTCATAGCTTCGTCTCTGTGAGACGAAGCTATGAATATGATAAACGTTTATGAAATATGAGAAACATGTATGTAAGTAATAATCCCTCTGTGGATAAACCTAGTGATTGTTTTCTCTGAACATACAAATAAAATAAAAATATTTTTAAATATATACTGGTTTATAAAAGGAGTAAAAAATTTAAAATATTTAAATAATTCGGAAGAATATCATCAAACATAATAATTTCGTTGTCTGTTCATCTGTCCGTCCGTTTGTCTGTCTGTCTGTCCCCGTAACTTTAGTTCGAATTCATGGCAAAAAAACGAAATTAAACGGCCGGAGATGGAGTTTGAACCCCAGGCCAGCAAACCCGAAGGCGGCAACGACAGCGAGGTTGCTATCGCCGAGCCTGCATTACCCGTTAAAAATACAGTACATATAGGACTTAGCAAAGACTCGAACTCTTTCATGTTCCGCCCAATCGACGGGGTTTAGAATTGTACATTTTACTGCCGGCAGGGAAAATATAAAAAAATAATTCAAATATTTTGATAAAAGTAATTATTACTATTTCATGGGTCTCGGCTATAAATACGTAAATACATATTCTTTAGGCATGTAAAAGTCATTTTTGACGGGTTACAGTTAATTAAAAAGGATATTGCTTTTAATATCCTTTTTAATTAGTCGTGAGATAATCGAAGCGTTATATTACCCTATAGTAAAGTGTTCATTAATACGAGTGATATATTTCGAAATAGTGTTATTTAAAGAATAGCGTTAAGTTTAAATCGTTTTAGGTAACTTTGTACATTGAATAATTAATTAATCATTAATTGATAAATCGAAAAATAATTTCAGGAGTTTTCATTTGTCCTTCGGCGGCCACGAAACGTGACAAAATGATTCCGCAATACAACGTGCGTCCACCCCACACGCCAATGTATAGCTCAAAATAAACTATATGTGGATATCTGCCCTTACCAATATATTTCTTCTTCTCTTTTTCCTTCTTCTAAACACCTCAGTCTTTGTTACTATGACCACAATAACACAGTTTTATTACAAAATTTCACCACGAAACTGCACATTAGGTAGGTACTTTAATTAATTACATTCATGAAAAATATGAGAAGTATTCAGTTTTCTATAAATAATTGTACCAGCGATAAATAGAATGCTGAATGAAAATGAAATGGCAATGGACAGGCCACATGGCCGTGGAAGAAAAATTATCTAGTAGTACCAGAGGGGAATCAAAAGATTGCATTCAAATCAAAAACACAGATGTCTATCTTGAAAACGATTACGATGATGATGAATTTTGTTAACCATACAAGGTCTAACAGAGCTAGACCACAATACCTTAGTTTGCTTTAATTGCTATCATCCAATGATATCCATGACGAATCAAGAGGCCGATGGGCCAGCTTAAAGCCCGCTGAACTGACATGAAATCATCAAATTCTGTGAATAAAATTAATAGATTAAAGACACTTGGGTAGCCTTCTAGCACTGGACAGAAAACGGCTGATGATGATGATAAATGAAAGAGCGTTAGGAATTAATGAAAAGATGATCTTGACATGGTAAATAGGAATACAACAGGGTCGCTTAGGTGATTTAGTCATATTTAATGAATAAACGAGCAGAGAATAGTGAGAAAGATATACGATGCGAGTGTTGATACAGCAGCGGAAGCCTTGGTACGACCAGGTAAACCAGATACTGGAAGAAGATCCTCAATAATCCTCAATTTGTTATGAAAATATGTATGTTTGTAAATGAAGCAAGAGTCAGGACGTGCAACTCTCGCCTAACGTGTGAAGCTCCATCCTCTCTGCCTACCCCTGCCGAGAAACGGGGTGAAGTTAAGTTAGTTAGTTAAATTCATACTCGTATAATGCCATTAGCGTTCTCTAAGGGAGCGGCAATTAAATTCTGGACTTCAATAGGGAAGCATTTGTCTGAATAAGTACTCATGAAAACGGCGCTATATAAATGATCCAACTACTAAATATATTTTGATAAATACTACTTATTTCGGTAACAAATTTTAAAATGTACATGTTTCTAGTCCTACTGAGATATGGATTTACAGAACTATCGATAAACTATTCATAAAACACAAAGCTATTTAAAACTCTACGTTTTACAGTCTTTGAAGATAAAAAATCCATTAAAATAGCGTAAAATAAATTGAAAATGCATGTAAAACGAAACAGATTTATCTCCAGACAGGCATACCAAATCAATGAATAATTAATTGTTCTTACCGCGGCACATGGCGTGGCCTGCCCCGAGGTCATCAAGAAGAAACAGAATCATAATTCTTCTGGAGATTCTTCGTCCTCAATCCCCGATGATGAAGCACTTTTTCTTTACAAATCAAACTGTATGAATGAGCGTCTCTCAGAGCTCAGAGAGAGACATGCATGGCAGTCAAGATAATATTTTTATTTTAATCAAGATTAAGTGGTGAACTTTAAAGCCAATATGATTGTACTCCACCATAAATATTTAATTTGCCAGAAAAGTCAATATTTTTTATTTTTTATTTTAACGCTGCAATAGTCATGGGACCAAATTATTCTAGTAAGAAGCATCACAAAAATACCGAGGCAAGAAAACTGCAGTTTAACTGTTACCGTGATCTTAGCCATGAATCAGTAGTCAGCCTCTGTCCACTAGATTATTAAAAGTATTAATAATCTAACGTCTCACATCGATAATCTCCTCCCAAGCTCATTTCTCCGGAATGGAATTTGGAATATCCTTTTTTACAGAAATGAACTTTCACACAAGTTTTCACATACAAGTGATGCACTATTGTTCCGTAGGAATTCAGACAAAATAAATGTATTTCGTCCGCAGACATCAAGTGCTATAAACACCACAAATTACTGATTGACGGTATCTTATTTAGCCTGTTAATTTTATACAAAATAATATGATTCCCTATATATACTTAAGGGAGGGGTAAGGTTAATTCGTACAAAAAAGGCATGTTTTTGTGAATTTTTTGTGACGACACAGTTAAAATCTCTTTATTTAAACCAATGATACATTAAAGTTGGACATTTGAAGAATACTGTGTAAAATTTTCAAGACGAAATATTACAAAATACGGCAATGGCAGCAATTATTCGGACGTGTCTCGGAAAAAAGGAGAATTGCGGTGTCCATCATAACTTGGTGCTTGATCATCTGAAATCAAAAATTCAAAGTTCATTCGTTAGATAATAGATTTTCCCAGGTAACGCTGGGAGGATTTTTTGAAATTTCAATTTTTCAGTTTTTTGGAACACTTTGAAGGGAAAATATCGACTAATTTGTTATTAAAAAATAAAAATTAATAACAAATTTGAAAAAAAGTCTCCAGCGTTACCTTGTAAATTATGTACTAAAATAGTGTTCAAAATTTCAAAAGGATCGGTGCAGTAGTTTTGAAGTTATGATGGACACCGACTTTGAAAACGTGTGATGTGGGGAAAACGCTTTAAAGTTTTGCACACTGTAAAATTCAAAATAAAACTCAACACTTATTTTATACTTACACATAATCGTCGATGCCATGTTCACACAGCAAAGAGCTTTCATCATCAGCATATTTTTGTCCTTGTCTACACAAAACTCTTCCAATACATTAAGCACGTCCGGTAGTCCTCAGGTGAGCGCGCCTCTCAGCTGCCCTAGCAGGCATAGAAAATCGGTCTGAGTATCTCTCAAATGTTCATAATTTCGTCAATTTTGCTCCGATTGACTTGAAATTTTGACACAATATTCTTGCGATATTATACATTCGTTTAAAAAATTAAAAATAAAATGCAAAAAAAAAAAATTTAAAAACCTTACCCCCCCCTTAATGCCAGCGTATATCGAAATTCAAACATTTCCCATAGCCAATATATTATACCTTCCGGGCGTAACTTGACACACCATCCGATAAAAATGGAAACTGCTTATCATTAATCTACCATTGATAAGTTCACATATCGCTGGCTGACTCTAGCCAATAAGGTATAATTTTGGAAAAGACGAACAGCGAATGAATGACGTTTCTATTTTACCTACATACCTAAATACCTTTTAATTAAAATATGCCATACTTTAGGAGCTCGCAGTGAGTAATTTGAAATAAGCGCTACTTAACCACAATTTTTAAGTAATAAATTGAAAAAAAATATGTAGGTATCTCACGACATTTCATTGACAATTTATGACATTATAAAGATTTTAATACATCACTATCAGTTAAGTAATCAGATTTCGCCGATTGCTTGCTACTAGGCCTTGCGGATTGCAATGTTGAATTGCAAAATAATTACTGGTATATGCAGCTTATGCCATGATTATGAGGAGGAGAAAGAATCTAATTGATAAGATATTTGATGTTTGCAAGAAAAGTAACTTTACGATGAATTATATTTATTTATATACGAAAAGGATTTGACAAAGAGGTATTGTTGTCGTACAAGACAAAGTAACCAACTGCCAACGGGGTAAATGTTCAAGAAAGCCATTTAATCATTTTTACAATTTTTTTTTAATTTAAAAAAATATATACCATTCATACTTGTGATTGTCTGTCTATCTGTCTTTCTGTCTGTCTGTCTGACTCGTAACTTCATGTAACGTCTGTAATTTCTTTCGAATTCACGTCAAAAAAAAAACAAATTAAACGGCCGGAGATGGTGCTCGAAATCAGGGTCAGCAAACCCGAACCGGCCGCTTAACACATGTTGCTACCGTTGAGCCCGTATAACCAGTCAATAATATGGTACGTACATGACTTAGCAAAGACGCGAACCATTTCATGTTCCACCCAGCCAGGGTTTAAAATAGTATCATTAACTGCCGGCAGGGGAAATATATTTAAAAAATCTAATATTTTGATAAAACTCATTAAATATTACTATTTCAGGGATGTCCGCTATAAATAAGTAAATACTTATTATTTAGGAACCGGCACGTAAGAGTACCGTTTTTCCCAATCATCCCCCATCAAAGTCCGCCGATTTATTTCTTCTTCTTCTCTATATGATCTTCTACATACATTATTTACAAGACGCTGGGTTCGTAAGCGGGGTTTCTGTGTTCAGTTCCCAGCGAGGTCGCGATACATTTGTATGATTTTATCAAGCCTAGGTGTTTTTGTGACGTGTTTCGCTACCGTAATTGGAAGTAGTTGTGCAGAAAGCATGGAACTGAGAAAATGGCTCCTAAAAATTTGAACCTACAAAAACATAATACGCCGATATTTAATTAATTATTGCATATTTTTGCGTAGGGCTCCTTGTAGAGATGTTTTTTTAAAGTAATTATAAGAAAAAAAACTTATATTTACGAAGAAATTATGCATTTTATAATACATTTTGGATTCTTTCTACAAAAATCTAAATGTATGAAAAACAGTACTTATTTTTTCTATGTAGCTTCTATGTTCTATGAAATTGATAAAACATGAAGTAAAAAGTATTTTCTGAGGCGTAGAAAACTTTCAACCTACATAGATTTTTTTTTAAATGTTATCGTGGGTATCAGTAAAATTAAAAAGTTGCATAATGCGTCCATACCACATGGATGTTTTTAACGGATAAGTATATTTTGTTATATAACAGTCAAACGACATTTTTAGAGTTAATGAGTTAATTTGACGGTGATGAACATAATAAAATGGTAAGAAAAATATTGAATTCACAAAAACATCACTTACAGCTTGGACATTTTCAGCAATATCATGTATATATATATATATATATATATTTATATATATATATATATATATAATTTCATATCGTATTGAGCTATCCAAACCCGTGCATAACTTATTTTTAGCATTTTGTAGGTTGGATGCTTTCTGCATACCTACGTCTAGTTGGGCCTCGTGGCCTATTGTGATGAGAAAAATATTAAAAAACATTAAAGAGAAAAATAATCATACATTTTTATGAGTCCGCAATAAGCTCGACTTTACCCCTTATTTGTATGTATTATAAAATGCTAAAAAGTGTTTTTACGTACATTAATTATTTTGCGTATTTTCAAACAAAAAGTAGTTACTTGAAGTAATGCAAATTATATTTTACCATTTGGAAAAACCTAACCTGACTTAACCCAACATGATATGCCGACGCAGAATGCAAATTTGGAGTGATATTTTTAACCTCTATTTGTGTGTGGCGGCATTGTAAGGAAATCTCACAAGTAGAACTGCCGCTATCAAAGCGTTTCAGTAGTTATATTATAAAGATATATTAGGTATAGATGTCTCATAGAGACGAAGTTATATTTTTATTTGGGGTACGGTAGTCTATTTGGGTGTTCATAGGGCTTACGACCTATCATACGGCTTAAATGATCACTTTACAAAATGTAACGTTCACCAATTCCACCCGTGATAGACTACCACATTTATCATATTTTTGGAAGATGTATGTACGTTTAACTTATACAACTTGTTGCGTATGTTAATTGTATTTTTACTACCCCCACCTGCAGTCCAAAGCTTTTTCATCCCCATAATCCAATACAAATTTCACTATTAATAATAAGGTATCTATATTTTGATTGGAGTTTTAAAGCAATATTCTTTATATGTGTATATGAGATTCTTCCGAATTATTAACACTACACAAGAATACGCCTGAAAGTAATTTCAATTTTTAACTCATTTTTAGACCAGTTTTTTTATATTCAGAATATTTTGAGTGTGTCCAAATTTTTCAAGTACACAAAACACAATATTATTATACATGAAAACATAGTTGATTAGCAGGGGCATGCAGTGAGAACGATAAGCATGACTTTTTCCTATGAATATATTTTGAAAAGATAATAAGATACATACTTCGTGATATTTCACAATAATTAAAATATAATTTAGATTATAATATTTCATATACAGAAGCAGCGCAAGACAGGGGAAAATGGAAACACCTTGTCGAGTCTTTGGGCCCCCGACCCTTCTAGGACAAGGGGATGAAGATGAATGAATAAATTTTCATAATTTTCTGCCAGATAAATATTTAATTTTGTTTTTTTTTACCAAATATATGTTTAAATAAAAATCATGTTTCAATGTTCTTACTGCATCAGCCTGTTAATTAATAATTAGGTAGTTATTTAAATACAGCTAACTAGTTCTGACTTTGTCCATGAACTTTTCTCATGAAAACAGTGATACTTAAACCGTAGTCACACCGGAAAATAATAATAAAAATTAATTAATTAATTGATAATGGGGCTTAAAGTTTTTGTTCTCGTAATTCATTTAGCACTGTATGCATTAAAAGTGATAATTTTGCATTTCAACATGACAACACACCATTATTGTGTTTATTGTTATATTATTTCTCATAATAAAACTGTCACATTTGAAAATGAATATTCTTGCAGTCAATTTTAAAAAAAGCGTATCAAATGCCTTGTTAGTGTTGGGAAAATGCTTTGTCAGGCCAGTCAAGTAGTAAGTCAGTTGAGAAGTTGCTAGTTCTAGATAGAAGTCATTTCAAAGTTAGTTAAGCTGTAACTATTCCCTTTAAGCTATATTAATTTGTGTTACGTTTAACTTTCATAACAAAGCAGTGATGGATATAACATGTTTATATGAAAGTTTACTCTTTACACTATTTCTTCGATTCAGCAATTAAAATTGTAAAGATATATTATAGATGTCCCATAGAGATGAAATTATATTTTTTATAGGATTGTAGGCATAGAAGTTTTTTTTATTTTTGGGTGTTCGTATGGCTTACGACCTATCGTACGGCAGGCTTAAGTGATCACTTTTCATAATGTAACATTCACCATCTCCATAAAAATAAATTATTTGTTTTAATCTACTTATATTTAATTAATTGCACTTACATGTTTCGGAAAACCTTTCCACCATCAGGGTGTTTTATATATATGTGAAAATATCAACATGAATGATAAGTATTTAATTTTGATTTTTTTTCCAAATGTATATGATAGAAAGATTTTTCTGAAACATGTAGGTGTATGTGTATATAAGTAGATTAAAACAAATAAATAAAATTAATAATAATAAAATGTCAGTCTATAAAGTTGCTCAACCAAATGAAAAAAAAAGCATTTCCACCCAGGATAGAATACCACATCTATCACATTTTTGAAAGTTGTATATATATTTAAGTTTTACAACCCATTTCAGTTGTATGTTGTAATTTTCACTAGCGCCACCGGCGTTCATAGTTTTTTCATTCCCCTAATCAAATACAGATGTCACTAATGAGGTACCTTTCTATATTTTTTGATTAGGACTTTTTAAAGCAATATCTTTAATATGTGTATATGAGATTCCACTGAATGATTAACATTACACTAAAATATGCCTGAAAACTATTTCTATTTTCAATTCTTTTTAGACCAGTTTTTTATATTTAGAATATTTTGAGTTGTGTCTTTAGTTTTCCCGGTTCAAGTCAAACAATTTGGTAAATTATTATGTATATTTGTATATAGTCTATTTGTGGTATCTGTGGATCAGTCATGTCAGTGTTGTATATCTTACTTAATGTCGATCTTTCTTTTTTTCTTTTTAAAAAAAAGATGCGTGTCGCATCGATATTCTTACTATTCTCAAACTAAGCTAAAAGCTTGTGCCATAAAAATAGGACTAACTTGCTGGTGCCCTGGAATGGGGCTCGAACCACCGACCACCAGACACCAACAAGCTACTAATGTGATATATTTTTTTGTTTATTTGAAATAGCAATACTAGTTTTACATAGAACATTTAATTCCCCCTAATCTAGCAACTTTGTTATAATTTTATATGAGAAACTCCAGACATCTATCAGACGTCATTATTTCTATCATTATAGTGGAAATATTGGCTTGAGTTTTATATTTGGAAATATTGGCTTGAGTTTTATATTTGGAAATATTGGCTTGAGTTTTATATTTGGAAATATGGGCTTGAGTTTTATATTTGAAAATATTGGCTTGAGTTTTATATTTTGATGAAGAAATTAGTAAATGTGCGTAAATCGTATTTTTTCGACCATAGGACGCACTTTCACACTCACTCAACAAAAAATTTGAAAACGTCTTATGATCCCAAGTTCGTTTATAGTCTGAACATTTATTTTTATTGCAAATCTGTGATTCCCATAAAATTAAATCAGGGGGATTCCCATTAATTACGGAGAATATTGAAATAAGCAACTGTGACGAATCGATTGAAGATGACCTGATCGGTGCCAGTATATTTTATTGTGAATTTCATTTAAGATTTGTTGTGAAAATAACAATTAGATTAAATTTTGGTTTATCAATTCTTTTTAATATTTTTTTTTTACTTTTGTCACTCTCTTTGTGCGTGTTTTGGTGTGATGTTATGGTTTAAAATATGTTATGGTTGAAAATATTTTTTTTCTAAAATGTAGGTTTGTCTAAAAAAAAAAATGCGTTTCGTCTTATTGTCGAATGCCTTTAATTGTCTGCAAAGGGTACGTCCATAAACTTTTGAATCCCTCTCTCCCCCGATGTACTCCTAACCTGGCTTTTGCTTTGACCCCTCCTCCCCTCCTCCAACCCTCCCGAGTGAAACGTAGTTTTTTCCTGTTAATTCCAGAAGACATTTTGTGCTGTTTACTCTTACCAAAACTATTTTAAAATGGTTCATTATGTGCAAACCGATCTGCGCAGATTTGTCGATCGCATATTCTGTACCGTTTTATTGCCAAATAAAATAAGTGACAAAATTACGTAGCTCGACCCTGACCTCCCCCTTCCCTCGCATAGTCAAGCGTAGCATTCTACCTAACCCCTCCCCTTGATCAGGGTACGTGGTTTATGGAAACTCCCAAAGTACGGTACTGTATATTATTCATCTCGTCAGAACTGTCAAAGTGTACAATGTTATACAATAACGGTTAATATATGATTTGTAAGATGGGTAATGCAAACGAATGAGAATAGACACGAATCACTGCACATTTATATTTACAGATTAAATCCATCTTCATCAAGTATATTGCGATCTTTGCTTCTAAATTAACCAACTAAAAGTAGGTACAAAACGTGAAAGAACAGATGTTTAATACGTGAACTAAGAATGTATTATCACAGACCATACTTCACGTTAACAGTAACAACTGTATATTAAATCAAGCGATACAGTCTGTAACTAATCAGATTAGCTGTAACTCGAGAAGAAATTCCAGAACAGCTGGAAACGAGCAGGTGTTGTGCCAGGCAAAAAATAGGAAACGGCTTGAGCCATTCCAATCCAAAGCGTTGTTTTAAAACAGCGTATTCATTATTCAAAGTGCTTCCCAATGGGGAGAATGAATAACAAAACACTTAAATCTAACAATCCTCAATGAATATTCACAACATTCCTGTTAAACAATATTATTACGTTAAATAAATCATTAACATACCTTTTGCGTCATGGCATTAAATTATGCTAATTACTATAAACTATCGAATTAAATCATAGAGTTTGAAATAATACTTGAAATAACGTTTGGTTAAACAAAAATTTATTAGATGCTGTGAATTAATTTCTTTTAGTTTGTATTTGAATATTGGTGTTTTTTCTTTATTCTTGTCTGGTCTAAGCTGATTTTTGTTTTATTTTTATTTGTTGCTACCAATTACTATGTACATATTTTTTTTTTTTTTGTAAAATGCTTTGGATAAATAGATAAATAAATGTTATATTCAACTATAAATGTGTTATATACGAATTTACTTATATAAACAAAAAATATACAGAATTTTCCTATAAATATACAAAAACATCTTTATTAATTCATCAAAATTAATTTTATCCACTTCATAACAGTCCCCGGTGATATAATAAACTATCTTGTGCCAACGCTTTCTATAATGTTCTACTAGACAAGAGTTAAAATTAATATTGTAGCATATTCGCTGCTACGGAGTTTGAGTAAAACACTGGAAAATGATTAACTTTATTGGGAAATTTTTGTCAACATTTTTATATATCAGTACTCACCAGAATATTCGCGCCCGAAAATTATCACTTGGCAAAACATCTCTCCTTTTATGTCACCTGCTGATCACAGCTTTAACTTGGACTTGCTATGTCGCGCCCCGCCTCTGCGCGCCTCCGGAAATGCCAGGCTGATCTAGAGAATTCCATACGGCTCCAGAACACTTGATATTTTTCAGTACACGGGAATGTTCTGGAACGTTCGACGGAAGCGTTCCATCGTAATTAAATCCTACGAGGTAATTATTTCAAACAAAATTTATTCACATTGATATTTAAATTTTGATTCAATTCACCAGGTTTTCCTCGAATTACACTTTAATTCACTTAATACACTTGCGCGTAATTTTCAATTAAACCGATACTGAGAGTTTACTTCGTTACACATGAACCAAAAGTTCTCTGATTGCCTGCGTTAGCCATGCTCTTCGACTTTGTATAGAACCGGACCATTCAAATGTTTCATGCTCAGATAAGTATTTAAATTGCTCGCAAATTAACCTCTAAATTACATTTCATTGAGTTGTACCTCAAATGATAAAATCTCTTTATTCTATTAAGATAAGCAGAAGAAAGGTTTCTCCCATAGAAACGACGACGGCGATGACGTTGTGAAAGATATCGAAGGACAGCGACCATAGAAAGTATTTTAAAAATTTTATTGTAACGTAAGTGTATAATTTTTAATAAAAAGTATTCCGGATATTGTTGATCGTTCCGGTTCATTGAACTTTCCATTTCGAATTTATGACATTTTCAGTCGTAGTCGACTGAAAATGTCATAAATTCGGACTCCCATCAGGAAAATCATTAATACACGGGATATAAAAGAGAAGAATTTATAACATTTAAGATAATGTTACAGTGAATGAATCTCATCTTAGGGTCGAGCCCATACAGACTGAAGCCTGCGACCATAAATCATAATCGGCCCGATTCTGAAAATAACAATGTCTGGATCTTTAAGATCTTTATCCCAACACTTAATAGACGATAATAAAAATTAAAAATGTCCAGAGCGGATTTTGTAATTCTACGGCTCAAATACACTGTATTAAAAAATGATATAAGAAAGATTGTTTCGTATTAATTACTTCATCCACAGCGTCCAGGTGAAATACCATGGCTAAACTTGGAATGACCGCGTTCGGCGTTACTGCGTATTCAAATCTTCCCACCTTGACATTTTTTGACAGATACATCTGGATCTTTAAGATCTTTATCCCAACACTTAATAGACGATAATAAAAATTAAAAATAAACGAGACATAGCTTTACGTCGGTGTTTGTTTCTATGAGGGAGGAAGAAAGATGCAAATTGTTATCTGTCAAATGTCAAGATGGGAAGATTTGAATACGCGGTAACGCCGAACGTGGTCATGACAAGTTTAGCCATGATATTTCATCTGGACGCTGTGGATGAAGAAATTAATACGATTGAAAGAAACAATCTTTCTTATATCATCTTTTAATACAGTGTATTTGAGCCGTAGAATTACAAAATCCGCTCTGGACATTTTTAATTTTTATTATCGTCTATTAAGTGTTGGGATAAAGATCTTAAAGATCCAGACATTGTTATTTTCAGAATACGGATGATAATCAGTAAATGCTGTAAACGCTTTGTTGACAATTTGTTACCTGCGTATGCAGTCGAGTAGATCAATGATAGTTTTCCAGGTTTATTTATTTTTACTCATTCATATTATAATTTTTTATGCATTCCTATTAAAAATGCTTTTCAAAATAAATATCTTTTCCAGACAATTTCTGTTTTTTATATTATTTTTCACCGTGTAACTTCGTATTTTCACATTTTTATGTTGTATTTTTCACTGGATAATGGTGCTTGTTGGACACATTAGTGTTATACGTATCCCCCCTTTAGATGTAATAAAGTGACGTTGGAGTAGTTTTGAGATAATGAGGTTTAAACATTCAACATGTGATATTAAAAATATTGAAAATGTTCCAATTATGAATTTTACCACTAAATAACTATAATTAGACATGGAATATTCACTTATTGATTTTTACTTGGAATAGAATTGGAAAATTATAAATTTTTATACTCATAACTCATTTTGGCCAATATTGCGGTCAGTGAATTTTATTTTTTTATTTATTTATTTACATATATAAACGGCTCTAAAGCCTTTTACTTTATAATTTGTACAAAGTTGATAAACGATACAAACTAGAAATAATTTATTAAAAAAATACAAATCTGAACATAAATTATTTAGAAACATAATCAAGAATAATATAAATGTAGAGTTAAAGGAGGCAATAAAACAATAACAGAAATCCGATGAAATTAGAAATGTAAATAATAATTTTACACAATATATATCAATGAAATTAAATTTAAAAATTGTAATATTATATAATGAGCGATTCAATGGGCAATATTTATAATAAATTATAAAAGAATAAATAAAACAGTACATATTAATTCAATGAAAAATTTACCTCTAAAGGGACGATATTATTGTGAAATTGTAAAAATTATCACTTTCAAAAAAATTAATTGCAAAAGAAGTATGTTGAAAGTAACATAAAGTAGTAATGACACCTATCATTAGTACTGCCGCGTAAGATGCCCAAGTGCGAGTGAGAGCTCCCTCGGACTTCTCTTTAAAATGATTTACAATCCCAGTCGTCAGTTTGTTTGGTCCCAACTATAGCTGCCCACATAAAATAGAAATGATGCAAAGGATTAAGCGTCTGCCGTAGACGGTATTCCCGTCGACCTATCTGTGGTCGTCCTCTATCGTTAGCCTCTGTCCGCCCTCCCTCGGTACTCGGGTGCGCAGCCAGCGTCGATAGATGGCAGCCTATTTCCGTATTCCCCACATGGCTTCCCTCTCAGCGGTAGCGATGTGCAAGGGAAGTGGAGTATGGAGTAGTATGACGCAAACAAAAGAATTACAGTCGGTCCAGAGCTGCCGTCTTCCCACATCCAGGATACTTCAGAGCTTCAGAATTGTCTGCCACTTGAGAACCCACAATCTTGAAGAACAATCTTCTTCGGACCCAAGGAATAGCTACAAGACGATTTTTTACACAGGCACTGCACAGGCGCAGTCGGTCACTGATGAATTTGTTTTATGGGTAGGAAATTAAATAATATTAACCACATAATAATAATAGTAGTAGCTTGAGTAGCTTGCTGGTGTAGTGATCATGACGCTCGCCTAGTGATCTGATGGTCAGTGGTTCGAACCCCATTTCAGGACACCAACAAGTAAGTCCTATTTTAATAGCATGTGCGCTTAGCTTATTTTGAAAATAGTAAGAATATTGATGCGACACGTATTCCGTGTTTGCATCTCTATTTTAAAAAAAATACATATATTTTTTTAAAAAATCTATGAATTCCCTTCATCAGCTGGAACTAGTATGTGAATAAAATAAATTTTAATTAAAATTGAACACTATAACCACCAAGAAATTTCAGAAAGTTTCAAAAAATTTTTAATAATAATTATTATCAATGCGTTTAATTTACATTAAATTTAAATCAAAAAAGCACTGCGCGCGATGTACATAACCGATTGCATGTGGCACGTGAAGCGGTCACATAACTTTGTCTCTATCTCGCATCAATATTGATGTGTAACGGTATACAATACGTCCTTGAATTACTATGACCTAAAAATCGGCCTCTAGGGATGATGATTATATTGAAATTGACAAGTGGTTAAGACTCCTAGTGAACCACCTAGTTGGTGGTTCGAATACCATTCCAGGAAACCAGAATGTTAGTCCTTTGTTCGTAGATCAAACGTTTGGCTCAGTTTGAAGAGTGTAAGAATATTAAATTAAATTAATTAATTAATATTAAATGAATGAACAAAATGAATGACCCCTACTCAGTATTTTAAACAAGAAAAAACACAATATTTCAGGATGTGGCTAGAATATCCACCATTTGGTTTTTTTTTTCTTCTATTTTTTGCTCTACTCAGTCCTCAGTGTATATCCATTAGTGGGGTCCTCTGTGTTTACCAACCTCTCAATAAGGAATTTTTGGTGTAAGAATATATCAATATAGAACGCAAATAGGGGTTGGTATAGTACAAGAGGGTAAAATTCATTTTTCACAAAGTGTTGTGTAAAAAACAAACGCAGACCGGGAGAGTCGGGAATGCACAAACTTTAATATGTAATGGATCTGGCGACTGACGAGACAATATAAAAGAAAAAATGTTTGCGTTGACGAAGGGAGAAAGAGGGAGAACGCTCTCATTTATCTCCGAGTGTTTCGTTAGAACCTTTTACGCTTTCAAAAAATTCGTGTGGGTATTAAATTTAAGCGTGTTTAGAGGTTCTTTCTAAGCTGTGCTTTTCAAAATTAATGAAATAGTGAATATTTTTTATAAATTGACAACTTAAAGCGTAATGTTAATCCTATAGACTTGCAAAAAGGCTGCGATATTGTGATGAAGGTATCGTGCAGGCAGCCGCATCCCTCCATCAAGGAAGTTCTGCATGCGTAAGAATCGATAGGTCATTCAACAGCGTAAAGATATACGTATATCATCTAGTTACAAAATTATCGTGACTGCATTAATATTGATTGCAGAGAAAAAAATAAATATATCCTTTACTTTCATGCACTATTCAAATATGTATTTTATTTTATTACTTTTTTTCTTCTTTTTCTATCCTTCTTTACTTTATTTCTTTACTTCTCTTATTTTTTCTTCTTATTTTATGATATGATTGTTATTTTAATCATATCTCTTTCTCCTAGTCGATATGCTCATAACTGAGCATCGTGGTTCCCTATTTTCTTCCGTATTACCCTCTTCGCGATCCTAGGCGAGTAAGTTCCGGTTGTTTCAAGATGGATTAAAATAAAAGTTCGATTTAAGCATAGATTTTTACGGAAACGGATCGTTAGATTGGTGGAGAACTCGAAAACCTAAGCTTTAAGCGAACTTTTACTTTAATCCAACTTGAAACAACCGGCCCTTAGTGAAAGCAATGTTGGCTGTAGTGAAGGAGATACAATGAAATGGTTTGGTTATGTGGAACGTATGAGCGAAGAGAGTAAAAAAAAACAGGGTGTAACATAGCGATTCTACAATACTTAACAGGTAGATTCCTGAGTAAATCATGAGTCGAAAATGTTCAAGCAAAAATGTTCTTAATATCAATGGTTATGGAGATAAACTATACATAAAAAAATATTTCAAATTTCGCAAGGTTTTAATTATTTTATTTGACTCGTACTGAAGCGAATTAATGTTTAGTATTCGATATATCATGCTTTAATGATAGTCCAAAGCTTTCTTAAATTGATAAATAAAAATGCAATCTTTGAAGTCACTTATCTTCATCGACTCAATTGAGGTAGGAACCTACCTAAAGTATTGTGGACTAGCTCAGTTACACCTTGTTAATTAGTTAGTTATTTTCCATCTCCGCACATATCTAGCAACACGTCCAAATTATGTAAAAATTAATTTCCTCATCTTAATAATTATTTTTAAATTAAAATAGATAAAATTATTTATAATACTCCCTCGGATAAGGCGCTATCTATCGCCATCATTCACAAGTACTTTTAATGCAGTACGCATGTAGCATTTTATTTCACAAACTATTTTATTTTTATCTCGCCGATAAATCAAGTGGCCAGAACGTCTATCGCCGAGATAAAAAAACTTACCATCTTACAACACGAGAGGAACGATATCTATCTGAATGAAATGCTCGCCAAGCTCTGTTGTAAACGAAACGTAATACGGCTATAAATACGATGTTTACATTCTTTCCGAAATATCAATAACCATTTGGAATTTGTTTACAAACCTTTTAAAACTATCACTTTATTTTAATTCCGACCGAGCAATAAAAATACTTTTCTAAAAGCTTTCCGCGTAAATTCAAGAATCCCGGAATTCTGTGGAAAAATCTGCGTCAACAGAATAATATATTTTTGCTCCCGTTTTTGAAGATGTGTTTGCCCTGTTCGGGATTTGCTCGCTCTTCGATGTATTTCATTTTTAAAATGAAATTATTGTTACTATAGCAGACTTGCTTTACTAAAATATAAAATACATACAAAAAATGTTATACCATGAATAAAACTACGATAAACAACTTACGTTTCCGACGATAAATTATTTTTATTATTTTATCAATACATCGCTTTTATGGATGGATTTTTTTCCAATATCCAGTTTCTTAGAAGGATCGGCTTTGTGAAGTGATATTTCCAAAATGTGACACTTATCTCACACCACAATAACAGGACTATGTTAAATACATGTACGAGAAATAGTTTTCTGCGGATTGAAATTCTAGTTTATATATTTATAGTCCGCTGGATTTGTTGATTTTTTGCGAAATTTAATAAATATTTCTAAGATGATATTTACGAATTTTTTTAGCAAGTATTTGTAGATTTAAAATTATCTACAACATTTGCGTAAATTGGGTGGCAATGTAAAATTATAAATGGATCCAATATGCGGCCTTTTACATCAAGATTTTAACGACTTTTTACATGGTAACGAGACGCTAAAAATAATTAATGCACTGTCCGAACCCCTGTTAATATATCACTTGTTACAAAATTACGGACTATGAACCTTCGGGAAACGTCTGAAACATTATAGAAACAAAAAAACCTAGTAGCGACGAGAATCTCCTCCAAAACACTAGAATAATTTAGGAAGATCGATAATCTAGTTTTTAGATATAAATATGAAACGGAGCCGCGGCGCGAGTTCAAAGAGTTGTCGTATTAAAAGTAGAAATCGCAAGACGCCCAATGTGGCCAGTCATGAGGGAATCGAAGCGGTAAATAAAGCGAATAATCGAGTGAAGTACCTTGTTAACGAAATAAATAAATCGGAGCCATTAATACTTACAAATCTGGATGCAGTGTTCTAGTGAATGTTAAATACATGTTACCCAGCGATAATAAAATGTTCATTTACGGGTGATATACTGCGACAAAGTGTAATTTAAAAATTTGCGTTGAGTTTAATTCGTTTTAAGTGATTTTGTTCATTGAATAGTTAATCAACCTTTAATTAATGAATCGCTAATTAATTTCCCGGGTTTTCATTCATTCCCCCCTAGCCACGACACGTGACAATATTTATAATAAATAATATCAAAAACATGATTAAAAATATATTTGGCAACCAAATTTACGGAATCTTTGATTTTTTAATTTTCTATGAATGCTTTTATTTTCTTTTTATATAAAAAATATTATTTGTTATCTATAATAAATACAAGCCTGTCTAGACTGTTCGATGCATAAATTTAAATTTATTGAAAAAATTCCGAAATTTTAATAAAGTTTTGCGATATTTGAGTGAGCCATAAAATCAATTGAGTGAATTTGATGCGACATAAAATTTGAATAGGAGTTTGATATATGTTCTTAAATACATATCGACGGCTCCTACGTATAATATTGTAACCCACAAAATTCAATTTTACAGGAGAAGGATTTGAACATATTTTCGTCCGTTATAAATCTAAATATTGCCCAATTTTTTTTAAATTTCGTTTCAATATTTTACTTTAGTTTTATAAATAATCACAAAAAAGTCGAAATTATTAACGGTTTTTGTGGAAATGCACGTACGATATTATACTTCGGAAAAGACGCGACGTAAAATAACGTAAGTGTTACATACCATAATTTTTTTATGTTATTTTCTCACGCATATTATCGTAAGTGTTACATAAAATAATTATTTATGTTATTTTCCAACGTATTTTATCGTAAGTATTACATACGATAATTATCTTATGTTATTTTCCAACGCAAATCATCGTAAGTGTTACATACGATAGTATACTTCGTAAAAAAATATGTGATTGTTTGAGATACGATAAAATACGTCCGAGAAAAACGTTATTTATTGCAAAATATATTTTTTTCTTTCTTGGAAATAAAGATATAATTAAATACATATGAAATACACAAAAAACTAAAAAACGTCGATTTGTGGGTTACGATATTATACGTAGGAGCCGTCCATATGTATAAAATCAATATGTTTCTCGGTGTATCACAAATATGGAATTTTACATCTTTCATTGGTTTGAAGTGTTAACTTCCTTTGAAATATGGAAATGTGATCTTTTAGTTCAGAAGGTACATTTATTCATACAAGTACAAATATCACATCAATATTTTTACTATTTTCAAACTAAGCTAAACACGCTTGTGACATGAAAAAGTATCAACTTTGTTGGTCTCCTGGAACGAGACTCGTACCCCAAACCACTCGCTTACTACGCGAGTATCTTAACCACTAGGCTATCAGTCAAGAATTGGAATTTTGGACTGCAATAAGACATCGGAATGAAAAATTTGTAAACAATTTAACTTTTCTTATAAATAAAGTCTCTGAACACAAACTTTAGCTAGATCACTATTCTGTAATTAACGATAATGTTGGTTCCCTAGAAAGTTCCACTCGTCGACTTTAGCTGTAAAAAAGATCACCACGAAAAGCCCTCTTATTTTAACAGGATTATATACAGCCTATGTCCACCATGAAAGTCCATTCTAAATATTGGTGAAAGAATTTTTGAAAGCGGATGAGTAACTTCGGAGATTACCTCCTACATACAAACTTACAAACTCACAAACTTTACCTCTATATACCTAACAAAAGCTGTTTGTTAATCTGTACAATACTTTATTTAATAATAATAGTTATTTTATATAAAAAAAAGAATTTACGCTTTAACAGGCCAGGAGGCCCAATTATAGAAGCGAAATACATCACAAAACACCCAGGCTTGAGTAAATCACACAGATTAACATTGTGACCTCACCGGGAATCGAATTCGGAACCCTCGGTGTGGGAAGCCAGTGTCACACCCACTGCGCTACGAGAGCCGCCATTATAATGGGCTAATTTTTTTACTAACTAAATTAAACTTTGTGTTGTAAAACACGTTTGGTTATACTTATCACAAATGTAATTGATTTCTAAACTAACACACAAATTTTGTCAATATAATCGTAATTTTAGTTTACATTTTATTAGATTCAGTAAGTTTTAGTTTAGTTTAAAGTCGAGCAGCAAGCAGGTCGCGTAGTAGGGAGGATTTTCTTGTCTTTATAGGAAAAAATTAAGGATGGGAGACATCTAGTGGAATATAATGTTGATGAGTGTTTTCTGAGAATTCAAGTTATTTGGGATTTTGACGGATTTCATTCTGTTCACTATCAATCCTTTGTGAGGAACCCAGTTGAGTAGTTTTAATTTATGAATATCGAAAAGATGGTTGGTGAATTCCGAGAAGTTGTCTTCTTTAAACATCGGAGATGTTACTTTAATCTTGTATTTAGGTATCCTACGGTTTGGCCTATGTATTTGCTGTCACAATCTCCATAAGTTATTTCATATATTTCACTCTTTTCTAATAAATTGATTTTAGTTGTTGAGTTAAGATGAATTTAACTAACGTTATTATTAGTATAAAACGCGGGTTTTGTGTGGGCGGGGAAAATGGGCCAAAATATAATATTTTTCACCGATAACTGTTTTCAATTGAGGTAGTTTTATGCCTTGAATGTAAATATATATCAGTATTTTTTATTATTTTTTGATTTGAGCATATTACTATATTATCAGTTAGTATTTAACTGTAAACAGTTGCGGATATTTTATACGAACCGTATTTTTTTCCGAGAAACGATTCTCGACGTTCCGTTGAATGCTTATTCAACGTCATCAGGAGGACGACCTCCACCTCCGCGGGTAAAGGTCGTCCTCCTGATGACGTTGAATAAGCATTCAACGAAACGTCGAGAATCGTCTCTCGGAAAAACATACGGTTCGTACAAAATATCCGCAACTATATACAGTTAGATATGTCTAACGACCGTAATAACAACCTTAACTCTTTAATTATCAGTTAGTGTTAGATTCCAATTTAGAAATATCATTGCACCTACGTGGTGTATTGATCCGATAAAGCTCGACTAACATATAAACTTGTTAAATATTAAAATATTCACTTGAATAAGAAGCCAACAAGGCAATGAACAACTGGTGTACTAAGATAATCGCAGTAGGAGGTATTCAGAGCACTTTGCGGGCCGTGCATTCATCAGCTGAATGCACCACGCTGCACTTCTGGCGCGTCTTCTGGGACTGCAGCTGCGGGCACCGTTGCACATCTCATTTATATTCTTGTGACAGAAACATTTGCTTTGATTATAATTTGCACTGATCGCTCTTCGTTATTCCAATCCACAATCGTAAAATTCTATTTACTCCACAATGTTCATTATTACGTGTTTTTGTTTAATCTGTTATAATTATTTTAAACGAATTTATTATCAACTTTGTTTATGTAAACGGTTTCAAAAATAATCGTTTTCTTCTCAAGGGTGTAAATACTCAAATACATTCAATTATTACCTTTTATTTTCAGAATCGGCACTGTTTTATTTTATTTTTTTCTAAAATATACACTGGCCCATAAAATGAGTTAAATTTTTTTTTTTAAATTCAGGCGTATTCTAGTAAGTGGGTCTGGGTTATGTGGTGAGAATGACCGAGCATCAAGCACCAAAGTTCCTGCTGAACTCAAGACCGATAGGGCGAAGGAGCTTAGAAAGGCCAAAATTAAGATGGAGCGAAAAATTGGGACTCCTGAACTGGAGAGAGCTGGCACTAAATCGAGATGAGTGGAGGAAGACTCTTGAGGAGGCCAAGACCCACCAGGGGTTGTAGAGCCAAGAGTGATGATGATGATTCTAGTGTAGGTATATATTAAATAACTCGGAAAAATGTCATATAAAGGCATCTATGAGCGAATAAAAAAGAATATGGCTTAATATTCCACTTTAAAAATAAAATATAGATGTTTCATTACCAGCTGTGAAATTTTTTTTATGCAAGATGTCTCGTAGCTAGTAGCAAAAGCTTCGGAGGAGTCTTCTTAATTCAATTTTGAATAGAAAATATAATTTACACTTTGGGTGAAATGTCGATAGTTACGAAGATAAGCGACCTTCTTTTTCGATTTTTTTTTAAATATTTCTCCCTGTAAAACGTTGACTATTGCTACAGTAACCTATATGTAATATTAAAAATTCAGTCTTAATGCTTTGATACAAGTCGAATTTAATTATTAAAATCTTGCAGAAATTTCAAAAATATTTTTTTAGTAAGGTTTTGAGCATTTATTTGAATTGTATGAAGGTGAATGAATTTTAAATATTACATATATAAATTTCGGTAGTGAAAGCCCAATGTTCTACAGAAAATAAGTAAAAAATATTGAGAAATGAAAATGCAAATTTTTATGTCGCTTATCTTCGTAACTGACAACATTTCACCAAAAGTATAAAGAATATTTTCAATAAATAAAGAAGACTCCCCCAAAATTTTTGGTACTACTTACGAAGCCCCCTGTATATAAATATTTATTCAAATAACGGTCAATGATTTCATGCTAAATTTATCAAAATCAAAAGCAATTCCAATAATATGAAGCAAATCAAGTATTTTAGTACTTAATTTTACTTTAAATATTCAGCAACAAACGGACCGGTGAAGATATTTAATTTTAACAACCGGTTCGCAAGAATCGGTTTTAGCCCATAGAGGGACATCACTGAGGTCAAAAAATTCCTCAGCCTTTAATAATAAGCATGGTGACAGTATTAAAAAGTAAGTTATTTTAGAGAAGAAAATTTTTTGGAAGGATTCTAGAAAAGTAACCCATAAAAACCAAGTTTTTATTATACTCCCTTTCTCATTTACTAGTTGAAACTTTTTTTTTTCGCTTGACCTACGCGTTGGGCTTCGGTCGGGCGACGCTACGAAAGGGAGTAATAAAAATTTCTAAAAATACAAAATTATACATAATCAGGTTTCGCGTCTACCAGACGCGTTGAAATATTTTCATACAACTTAATAAGTTGTATGTAAAAACCATTCAAAATTTGAAAAATCCAAAAATTTATTAATTTTTTTTAACGAAAATTTGATAGATCTTCTTGATCGTCGCCTCAAGTCTGCTTGCAAAGTTTCAGCTCGATTGGATCACGGGAAAGGGGTTTAAAATTGATCCAAAGTTTTTTCGTCAGACTTGTCTTCATGTCTTTAGACGCCACGAGTTAATATATAAAGGGAGTAAAAATGGTCCACTTTTAATATAGGTACACATTGAGATTAATAAGATTTTCAATAAAATAAAAGTTTAAAATTCTGCAATCGGCCATTTTAACTGAAACACCAATCAGAGCGAATGACGTCACGCCGAAGTAACTATCACCGTGTCTCTTGAACTGTTGTCATAGACACAATGCAATCTTTACTTAGGCTTGACGTCACGTACTTGACATCTAGTACCTACTTATAATTTCTCGCGAAATTATAAATAGATAGATGAAAATGCAATTATTTGCGGAAAAACTTAGTTTAATAATGTTATTTTCGGTAATAGTAGACGTGTACCTACATTATAGAAGGTTATTTCAAAATCTCTCGTCATGCCTATTCTGGAAACCGTTGGCTTTGGTTAGAGCGTCGCGTCGCCTGATTTAACTTCTTAGACTTCCGATAGTCGGGATAAACAAACTGGTAATGATTCGAGATACAACCACGCACCTAATTGATAGTACTAATAACAGAGGGAGCTCTGTACCAGCGTAATTATCCCCGGGAATTGAAGGTTTCTGTACTTAATTATGTTCCCACGTGATTTCATCGTTCTTCGTGTCCCCTTTCTTCGTCGCATAATCTCTTTGGACAGGGGTTAATTAAATACTATTGACATGGATATCAATATCAATAAGTGCCCCGAGTCATGGCGTTCAAGATTAAAGATACTCAAGAAATATCTGGGAACGAATTAATGAATGATACCAGTCGTGGGCTACGTTACCAAACTATAAAAACTACTTTTTAGTTTAATATTTTATCAGATACAAAAAGGCAACACTCAACATGGCGCCTCTTTATCTTTAAAGCCATGTATTCACTAGGGGACAAATCGCGAAACATAGACACAAACATCTCGGCATGTCGCATCAACATCTACGCTCATGTTTCGGGGACAATGACGCGGTCATTTGACGTGTACACACCGGGACTCGCATACCTTGTCGCGGAAATGTCACCCGATGAGGTTATGGATGACAGCTGCGGTATCTCATTTGGCGAAAACGGGGGTCCGCGCAATTCGAAATGTTTTTTTGGGTCGCAATTTCAAATTAACGAGGTTTTACTGTAGTAAATTGAATATTATTAAAAACAAGGTCCTTTTTGCATAATTATTGTTTTCCAGACGTCGCGGAAATATATCGCCCTATGAGGTTATGATTATAGCCGCGTATCTGTTTATGTTAATGAGTTTATCGAAAAGTAAGAGGAGAAAAAAGAGGAGAGTGCGAAATTATTTACTGCAAAGAGAAAGAAGGACGGACATTCTATGCGATCTTCGATCGATACAGCTCGATGAGTTCAAGAACGATTTCGTTTCCCCGCATTGTCATCTTGACAGATACAGCGCATGCGTATTCACTGGTAAACATACCACGTGGTACTGACGCTCCGCGGAATGTTGCAGTGAGTACGCTCGGGTACCGTGCGCATGGCAACGTTGCCACGGCACGTAGAAATGCCGCGCTATGTTGTGCGCGAGGTTGCGGAACAGTGCACGACGTTGCAACGTCACGTAGACTCTATGCTGCGCGTGCTGTTGAGGGACAATTTGTCCCCTAGTGAATACATGGCTTAAGAGGCTCTGTATCCCGAACAACTTGAATGGGAAAGGTTGCAGAACCAATCAACCATTGCCAGAAGACTAAGCTTGCGGTGACAGGCACAAAGGCGTGGAACTTTCTAATCCCTGTAATGCAGAATAGACGTTGGTTGACACGAACTATCGGTTATGTACACCGCGCACAGATGTTTAAAATAAGTGTAAAATTAACTCATTGATTATAATTATTAGTAAATCATTAAAACTTTCTAAAATTTCTTGATGGTTCTCCATAATCAAAGACCACCAAAATAATATATATTGACATGAACTAACGTAAATTTATTTACACAAAATCTGGTCCCACGGCTGGTTCTAATACGTTTAACTCGTTTAAAAAAATACTACGTGCTAATAATGTTGAAACAATTAATAAAACGTCAAACTAAATGCTCTTAAAAAGTATAATGGTCCTCTTTAACGCTGCGACCAACGCGGCTGAAGACCGGGAAGAATGGAGGCGTATTATTAAGCAATGTTCAGAGAGATACGAGGATCAGGTAATATTTATAACATTTACCAATTTACAATACAAGTATATGTCGCCTATTTAATATTATGTACGACAAAAAATATCGTAAATAATAATATAAGAATTTGATACAGTTACTGCCATCTGTTGAAATGTGGTTTCATTTATTTTCATCGAAATTTTGGTGGAATAACTGGTTACAGAGAGTTTTTACCCATGAAGAACAGATGTTATACTTCACAGGTATGGTATCGTTTACAATATATATGCACTAAAAATTATTTATTTTTATCTAATTTTAAACCTCCGAAATAGGTATAATTCGTCTTTTCGTAAGCGATCAATGATCTAAAAATTTATTTTTGTTAGTGCCATCTGTTGTAGTTAGCGTGTCATCGTTTTCACGGATCAAAATTAATATACACAGAGAAGTATACCCGATGCACAAAAGATGTCGTTATTCGCAAGATAATAGAAAATACTAATTTGATACAATATTAACGACATTTTTAAAACGTATTTTGCATTACATTCTCATACATAATATTGATCTTAAACATCATGACGTTTCCTGGAGAGATAGGCAGAGAGCATAGAACACCACACTCAAGTGTAATGTCACACCACTTTTGTGTCATCCATTTTCATAAACTTTCTCATGCACGTTCTTCGATTGTTTTTAGATTTTAACAGGGCCATTCTCCAATTTTTGGTATAGTGCTAGGATATGATGTATCATAAATTATCAATAATGATAAATTACCAATACTGTCATCTTGAGCTTCCATTCGAGAAAATGGTGATCTGTCAAAATTTGGTGACATCGTTGTGAGTGCGCGTATTCATGTAAAATTGCAAGTAAAATTTTGAAAAATTTACAATTAATAAACATTCCTTTTTTTAGATTTTTGCCGTCAACAAGTAATAATCAGAAGGTTCCAGACTTAAAGAATATGGTGGGTGTGATGGTATATCCCATCCACGCTGTAAAAGCTTTTGACGAGTAACTAAACTGGTATGAGGTCTCGCATTATCTTGGTGTGTGCCTTTCTATCGATCAATTCTATCCTGTTCTGTTTAAGCGAATCATTCAATCTGTTCAGTTGACGACAGTACACTTCCGAATTAAATCGTGTAGAAGCTCAAATAAAACGATTCCCTTGAAACTCCACCAAACAGACAGCATCGCCTTTTTTTGATGAATCTCGGCTTTCGCGGTGCTTTGAACCGGTTCATCTCTTTTACTCCATAATCTCTTGCATTTAACATTGTTGTAAACAAACCATTTCTCGTCCCCAGTAATGACTCGCTTCAAAAATTGACATTTCAGAGGCAAAC
>JADDOH010012494.1:0-47117 GCA_016648135.1 Agrypnia vestita | reverse complement strand
AGGGATGTTTGCGCACGGACGAAAAGTTGCACGTTTCCAACACGGAATGTGTTTATTCAGCGAATCGCCCGGTAAAATTTTTAAACTTTTACCTCCAGCGTATTTGGCATGATTTGGTCATGTGGAACGCGTGAACGAGAAAAGGATGATTAAGAAAATATATATAAAGAGCTAGAGTGAATAGAGAGTTGCTGACAAATATCAAAATCCGAAAGGTATCGTATTTGGGTCATGTGCTCAGAGGAGAAAAATATGAATTGCTCCACCTGATTCTTATGGGCAAGATAGAGGGTCGTAGAGGTGTTGGAAGGAGACAAATTTCCTGGCTCCGCAATATAAGCGACTGGACGGGCATAAGAAGTGTTGGAGAGCTGTTTCGTGCTGCCCAGGACAGGGACGCTTTCTCTCGGGTGATAGTCAACGTTGGGGGGACCTGACATGACACCAAAGGAAGAAGAAGAAGAAAATATATGAGGCGAGTGCTGAAGGGCGTCCGCGAAAGACCTGGCGCGATCAGGTACTGCGAGTGTTTGAGGACGGCCCTGTTAAAAGCCGCAACAACCGCAGAACGTGTATGAGAAGATGTGTGAATGTGGCCGAAGCAAAAGTGGTGTGCCAGGATGGAAGAGCGTGGCGTTCAATCCTCTCTGCCTACCCCTGCGGGGAAACGGCGTGATGGTTGGTTAGTTAGTTAATCGCTAGGTATCTCGTAAATTTTTGCAGACGCCTAATGTCGATCACGATACTTCTCACAAGCCGATCGGGTCCTTTACCGTTTGGGTACATATTGTTGAATTTCTTGTGAATTAATATTTGATGTGCATATCTTCGCAAAATGGCAAGCAAAAGAAATTGCGTACTGTCTGAATTCCTTGTTATATGTCACAATACTATCGAAGGACTGAAAAGCTTATGTAATCTAGGGCGATCTACAACATTCGGGAAACGCCTGGAACAACTGGGAAGTGACGAGAACCTTCTCATAAACACTAAAATTATGTAAAAAGTACGCATTTGGGTATAAATACGTAACAACACCGCGGCGCGAGTTGTTGTCGTGTTTTCGACAGTTCAGTTTGGCCAGTCGAGAAATAATCGAAGCGATGAACAAAGTGAATCATTGAGCGGGGTACCTAAGTGGCGAAATAAGCCAGAGGGATTAACACGTGCGATAATTGGATGGAATAAGAATGTTTTTAGGTTTTCAGGGCCACTCACAATCTTATGGTTTGTGTCGGCTGATGATTTAAGAAAATAGGAAATTAAAAAATACAAATGAGAAAAGAGACCGACGCGTGGAGAAGGCGCGAAACCTGTTTCAACTAGTCTGACCCGAGCCATGGGTCCGATCAGACGGTTTCGCCGACGCCGTACCCCCCTATACCAATTATTACGTTTTCAATATTCTATAAGTTTTAAGGATAATAATATACATGAAATAGATTTTCCACATGAACTTAAAGCAAGAGGAATATGTTGATAGAATATCAAATTGGAAATAATACAAATGAGAAAGGGAGTATAATGAAAACTTGGTTTTTATGGTTTAGTTTTTTTTCTCTTTACTATATTCATTTTAATTTTTTTTGCTTATTATTAGTTTATTTTTACCGTTGTCTCACATAATTTCATTACAATTATCGCATATTAGTTTTTTTTCTTCTTATACAGGGTTATTTGAAAAAAAAATATAAAACCTCGCAGGACTATATTCCTGCCTTGATTTTGAGTCGAAAATGTTCAAGCTGTCATGACCTAATATCAATAGTTATGGAGATATGCGACATCAAAGTTTGCATCTTTTTTTCATTATTTCTGACTTATTTTTCGTACAACTATCATTACAGTAACTTATGTCGATTACGAAAAATTCATTCTTTTCAATGCAAGTTAAATGAAATGATAAAAACCCTGAATTTATTATTTTATTTGACTGGTATTAAAGGGAATGGATTGTTCGTATTCAATGTAAGTTTCCGTAATGATTCTCCAACAAACACAACTGACTTATTTTTACAAAAAATAAGTTAGAAATGTCGCAGAGATGTCGCATATCTCGATAACTATTGATATTAGGTCATAACAGCTCGAACATTTTCGACTCATATAATCAAGGCAGGACTGTAGTCTTGCGAGGTTATTAATGTTTTCCAAATAACCCTGTATATAGGTACATAATATGTACTACTTATTATCCAATATATTTTAAATATAATGATACTCCTCTGCTACTCAGTTATATTACTCATGTAGAAGAGAAATACCACTTTAAAAACTGTCACTATCTTTATAGTAAAAAATATATATTTATCTATTAAATAAAACAGTAAAAATTGTTATATTTAATATGTAACAAAATTTCATATATTTCATTTAACTCTTAAAAGACCGTGCTAAAAAAAAACTTTGGGGACAGTGGAGTAACACAGCGTTACCTGATTAAAAATCGGCGTAGTTTTTAATATGTGATAAAATATACATATACACAATACAGATAAGACTTTTAAAAGGTACCTTTATATAATTATGTAAGGTAAACATACATATTTGCATTATTTTAGTAAATTATTATAAAATTATGGCAAATCGAATTTGCGTGCGCTTCCGCCGACGTTTCATTAGCAACTGAATACAACGAAGCGGTCGCCAGCTCGCTTCAGTCGCCTGCACTCCGTCTTTGTCTAACACATGTTACGACTCTACCGTACTCTTTCTATATTCTTTTTCTTTCGCCGAAACCCAAGCAACCGCCATCTCTGTCCTACATGAAATGTATGGTATTGTCGTGCTCTTTCTTGCTCGATTTAACTACGATGTGCAATATTCTGCTCTCTCTTGCACACTGGCCGAAAATACGAGAGTAATGAATAAATATTTTTTAATTAAAAAATCCGTACATTCCTAACAGTTTACTTTAGTAATTTTGGTGTGAAAATGTCTATTCGATGAATACAAAAAATGTGACGTTTTAAGGTAGAAGGTGACGTAAATAAGGTAGATATTTCATATTTTGTATGACAGGTAGACCTACGTTACATCACCGACACACAGGAGTTAACACAAACACATACTTGAAATGAAACAAAATTGCGTTTGTTGAATTTTTCTTTCCGTTCAAAGCGCATTGATATCGTTGGTATTTTTGCAAAACATCGAAATACATTTGAAGAGCGTCATTGCAATCATTTCAAACCTATCCAATTAATCGAAATCCTACAAAAAGGCGTCCGCCATTTTCACAAAGCTTGTTTATTAAATATTGATTCAATTAAAAACATTCTCTTGTTTTTTGTTTCAATCGATTCGAAAATTGGCTATTTTAAAATTGAAACAGCGAGAGTTGAATAAATTATACAAATAAAAACCTTTGACTTTTAACCTTTGAGTATTTTCAAGCGGACGGTTTCCGGATACACTGCGTTACAAAATGCGTTAAAATTCATTGCTACTATAGTTACAAATGTAAAAACATTACAAAGGATCATACCACCCCATAATCGGTCTTTCTCTACGCGTATGTAAATACAAACTATAATTAACCAGCTGTGCCCGCGTTTTTAGTACACTGTTTGGATCGTCACAGCACTTTCGCAAACCTTCTAGAACATTCTCCTTCCAGAACTTTCAAGAAATGTATCGAATGTACGGGAATCTTCGACACATTCCGCCACGCAGTTTAGAACCTTATAGAACTTTCGGGAATTTTCTAGAACCTTCTCCTTCCAGAATTTTCTAGAGCAGGTTTCCCATAACAAAACAATGTGCTAGAAAGCACACTTTCGTCACCCACTCCCACCCACGCACAGCCACCCCCACCAAACTCGCATATTTTTGATGTGACACCAAGGGCTATCCCCACCACTATAATCACCGGTGGGTGGTTGTGGCTGGTTGTGGAGAAAACTTGGCGGATAGGGAAACACGGGTTTCTTTTTTATATAAATTGATTGATTACAGTTTTAACGCGGATGAACAACACTTTATTTTTTTATTTCGCATGTTTTTTGAATACTTCGGAGAAGGCATAAATATTGACTTATAAATACACTTGTAGAATCAACACTGAAATCGCTCGTTAAATTTATTGTCACTTGGTCACAATGAATCACATTTTTATCCGTGTATTCGCGTTTGCGCCAGCTTCTATGATTCGCATTCTGTCGCTATAAAGCAAAAACTAATAGGCTAAGAGCCAACGACCTCCAGAATTAGGTTATACCATCAAACCTGATTTTGTTCTGTAGATGTACACTATAGTAGGTAAGAAGGTTTGGATATTATGAAATTTGAGTTTGGGGTATTTCGGCAGATAACGGCAATGCATGTGCAAAAAAATGAGCAAGTAGAACGTAAAAATAACAAACTTGATTTTTTATGTGTTTAACAGGACAGTACTATGCACTGACATCATCATTGTAAAAATTATTTTTAAAAAAATTACTATAAAAATGTTACTGGCATTACGCAAAGTTACGGGGATGGACGGACGGACAAACAGACAATGAAATTATTGTAATTGGGATACCTTACATTTTAAGGTTTTACTTTCACATTTTTTGTACCTGTAGTTTGAACACGGATTGTAGATTGGGTAAGTTATTGGGAAATGGAATAGGTTCATGGAAGGGTCAGTGGTCAATAAAAAGAAGCACGCCCTTATCTTCTTTCTTTGATCCAGGTCGAAGTGAACACAGCAATGGGTTTTCAATTCAATTCAATTCAATTCAATTTTTATTTATTACATAATATGTACATTACAAACTTTATGTTTAATGCATACATATTATGAATTTATACACATATATATACATACATATACATACACATATACATACATATATACATACCCATATACATATTGTATATTAAAATAACAATTTATTATTAACTAATTAAAAGTGACCTGTACAATCTGGTCAGAGGTGTAGGAGAATCCTGCTTCGGAAAACCCCCTCAGACACATGGAATATATCAATATCCAAAGCGATTTTGTTCAGCATAGCTGTAGCTTTTCCAACAGGCAAAACCATCGGCAGGTTGGTCCTGTATATTGGAATGTGAAACAATCTATGCTGACGATGTCTAAGGTAATTATCAGGAACATACAAACCAATGCTCTGCATAATTTCAGTATTGTCGATCGTACCGCGCAACAATCGATAAAAATGTGTAATCAAATACACATTCCTCCTAGTCTCTACACTATTGTAGCCAAGCATACCCTGGAGAAACTCGGTTGGGTAAAGCCAAGGATAATGCCCGTACTCTCTCATGTAGAGATATCTCAGAAACTTATTTTGGACTTTCTCCACCATAAGAGAGTACTTGCTCTCATGTGGCCCCCAGATCATCGAGCAACTCTCGAGTCTACTCCGCACCAAGGAGTTGTAAAGAGTTCTCAGTACGCGGGTATTCTCGAAAACCCTGGCAGTACGCAGAACAAATCCTAACATTCTTAGAGCATTATCACTGATCGTCTCTATGTGATCGTGAAATGTCAGGTTGCTTACAAATCTAACACCTAGATCTTTAATATTCGATGTTCTTGTCAGATTTTGGTCGTTCATTTTGTAGCGAAAAAATAGAATAAATTCTTACTATGGATTTGGTGAGTTTTTTGGGCCCTAGTGAAGGATGTAACCGAATCTCCCTTATCAGAAGGGCAGTAGATCAGGAATTCTCGTGGCACCTTATTTCTTATCAGAAGGCTTTACAATCACGCAAACTGGGCACACACAACTTAAGCAGTCAAGGCAGTTCAAAATTACAAAGCCATAGAAAAGATATTCTGGTAGAGCGTGCACTATGGAAGGTGTTGGAAGAGTGGATGTGTTCAGTGACATCTGGTCCTGTTCACAAAGATCGAACACCTGAATTACCTGTTATCTGCCAAAATCCCTCGAATTCAAATGCCATAATATCCAAACTTTCTTACCTACTATAGTGTACATTATCAGAAAAAAATCAGGTTCGATACTTTAGCTGTATCCTAATTACTTTAGCGTAAATCTGGCGGTAGCTGTATCCTAATTAGTATAGCTCGCGATGCTTCCAGAATCCACTGGACGATTCAAGACCCTTCCAGCAACTTCCATTACGGTGTAGACGATAAACAGTTGTGTAAAATCTTTAATTATGTGCAATTCTTTCCACTTTTACCATCTCGTGACATTAAAAAAATTGACAATGTGTGGATATTCTTGTGCTGGATTTCGTAAACGGCGCGTTGTGTAAAGTGATCACTTAAGCTAGCTCATACAGGTCATAAGCCCTGGGACGCCTTATTGGGACTTCCATACACGTTTCCCATGTAAACAGTTTCGCCTCTGTGATATTTCTATAATTTATCTAAATTATTTTTATTCCATCAATACATATTACAGCTGTCTCATAGAGACGGAGTTATTTTTTATATAATACAGTAGGCAATGCAGTATTTTCCATATAAAAAATAGCTTCGTCTCTGTGAGACATAACAGTGATGCGAACATGGAATGCATGTCACAATTTTTTTTTTTACTATTTTCAAAATAAGCTTGTTTAATGAAATAAATGCTTGCGTTATGAAAATAGAACTAACTTGCTAGTGTCCTTGATTGGGACTCGAACCACCGACCATCAGATCACTAGGCGAGCATCATAACTACTACACCAACAAGTGACCCTATTGATTAATGGTATTCCCTGGGGATAAAATCCAATATTACGTTCTTGAAAAATTTTTACACATTCAAAATTGTGTAGCGACACTGGGTGCTAAAAGTAAACAACGACGTCACGCAATGGCGCTCAGTCAACCGGAACCACAGACTGTTATGCACGTTATCAGGGGTCACTCATCCGTGCCGCGTTATCTCTCTAGAGACTTCTACGCCCTTATATTTCATAGTAAAACACACGTCAGAATAATCTGGAACGTTCTACGAGTTTCTCCTTACCCCTAGAATAAACCTTTCTAGGGAATTTTTGCTATATAAGGAGTTATGCGACGCGGGCTCAGACAATTCAGTTTGTGACGTTAACAAGGCGACATCAGGGATTCGTGATATTACAACACGCGATATTAGTAAGTGACCTGCGCACGTGAATAAAGAATACCGGGGTGAGTAGTTTCCACGAGCGAACACTGAACGGAGTTTATCAGAAGTAATCTAAGCAACAAAGATAGCGTTAATTAGTGCGAATTAAGGAACAGTTTAATCATAAGTGTGTGAAATATTCGGAAGACATTTAGCGACATTAAAATTACGAACGGTACTGCAATTTAACTCGTGTTCAGAACATTCTTTGGCAATAAATTAAAGTAAATTAATTTCCATTGTTTTCATTTGCCTCCAAAACCTTCTTCTTCTTCTTCTTCTCGTGCCCTGTCCGTTTACCGGACGTTGGTTATCATGTTGGCTATGCGGACTTTGTTTACTGCGGCCCGAAACAGCTCCACAGTAGACTGGCCAAACCACTGTCTCAAGTTTTTCAGCCATGAAGTCCTCCTTCTTCCAGGGCCCCGGCAATCATTCCCTGCATTATGAGATGCAAGATCTCGTATTCCTCTGGATATCTCATCACATGTCCTAGATATTGAATATTTCGGATTTTTATTGTTTTAATCATTTCTTTTTCTTTATTCATCCGAGCCAAAACGTCTTCATTCGTAACTCTGTCCATCCAGCTTATTTTGTGAATTCTTCTATAGATCCACATCTCAAATGCCTTAAGTCGCCTTATCAGTTCTTCGGTAAGCGTCCATGCTCCAAAACCTACTGAGTTTTATTTCATTGTAAAGTTCTATACCTCTAAAAATAAATCTTTATCTCTGTACTGCAACTTCCAGACGATGCCTTATAATTTCTTGCATGCGACTACATAGTCAAGCTGCGAACTGGTGTCGTTTGACAGACTTTATACACAAATTATAGTTAAAAGGACTGTAGCCGGGGTAACTCTTTTTGCGAGTAACTCTAGCCGAGGGGTTGGGAAGGAGGGGGGAGCTCTCAGACGAGAAATGGGACCCTTCGGAACCCGAGAGTGTTGCCTTTGGGACGTAATGAGTTCCGTTATTTTAATAACTGGAGACGGAACGGCTCCAGCCGAGCGGACTCCGAGGGTCAACAGCACTCGGGGCAAAGGGAACCGGATCCAGAAATTGTGCTGAAGGACTTAACTGATTTAAAATCTATCGGAAGTTAATTAATTACCGATTAAAATTGGAAATACCACCTTTTTCGCTATAAAATTATTATGTTGTTATAAAGGGTGGTCCATCGGGTACGCCGGATTTAAATTTCCTACATTTTTTTGTTTAAATTAATGATTCAATAACTGCAAAATATCTTTGTTGTAACATTATCCCAAGTAATAATTATTTCTTTGCCTGTCTGCCAGTCTGTCCGCAACTACTTTTTTTCTTTTTTTTATGTACATATTTTTTATAGATAAATAAATACTTCATACAAGAAAAAACTTTTTACACACACTATGTTGGTAATTTTGTCTCCATATTCTGGGGGCAATTGTGCAATTATCGCTTCATCAGGATTACAATCACAATAAATAACGTTTATTCAATATTAAAATACGAAGTAAAGATATTTTCAAAAACAAAAAATAAATATATGGGAGCAGGTATAGCTAGACCGCATTCAAAAGAATGTGCGCAAAAAATGTGTGTTGTTACGATGCAAAAAAAATGAACGCAAAATATGTTTTTCTACGTAAGTAACCTTTTTTAAACTAAAAATATATATTCATTTGGAATATCATATTAAGGCTTGTAATACGGGCTTGAGAGGCAACTTTCCCTCGCTTTCTTCTTACCGGACAAAGCTAGGGAATGGTCTTTTGATTGTGGTCAACCTATAATAATCGAAGGCTTCAACTAAAAATCTATAATCCAATTTGATAACTAAATCTCGTATGTTGGCACTAGTTTATATGTAGTATTACGTTTTAAGTGAATTTGCAAACTAACCGAATACAAGTGAAATGGAGAACGAAAATGATTATTCCCTGTATTAACCCACTTCTGACTACTTAAGGCAGTTCTCTTTCTATCGGCTAATCTCACCTTCGTGCCACCATGCCATGAATCCTTCCAGACGTGGAATTCTACAGCCATTGAATCCCGCGGAGCGACGATTTGAATATGTAAATGATCGCTATTAAAAGTGGCTTGAATATTCAACCATCTTTTTCAGCAAATTATTTCGTTGACTTAATAACTCACTCATAAGCCATTTCACAGAGGATAGGTACATCTCGTCTAACAGGGCGAACATTAGATGCTGTCTCTTTAGAATTACTGAGTATATCGCGTTGATTCTCCGTGTCAACTCAACCGACGGGACGTCTCAAGGGGCGATTGCGTCACGCTGGTAGGTGGCGCCATTTTCAAAATACGTGGTAAGGCGACATAATACACAAATGTATACCTCTGAAAATAATAATTGATTAAATATCTATTAATATATTTAATATCTATAATAATATCTTTCCTGAAGGCATATTTGAGTTTCCTATGTCATTTCATTAATGCCACTGCTTCTGTGAAACTCTACACCGACGCTAGATGGCGTTGGTCACAGAAGATGCCAGCGCCGCGCGCCGGCGCGAAGAAATACATATATTCTAAACTTTGTAACAATCGTTCTGGTTTTTAATTGCGAACGGAAATACATATAATAGATTCGTTAATTTTGGAATCGTATTTTCCCCGGGATTTTCACCAGTTCATACTTTTTGCGTGTTATTTGTGACGTGGAAGAACCAAACGACTTCTCAAGATGCCTGCAAAGTCTGCGATACGAAGACCACTGACAGGACAATTTTGTTGGAGCGGATAAATACTCGTAGTATACAGGTCAGTGGTAATTTGTGGCTTAATTTGTATGTTCTTCAGAAAGAGAAAACGTAATTTGACGTTTTTTTGCATTATCATCTTGAGAGGTATTATTATAGTCGAATATTAAATTCACCCAAGCGGTTAGCTATTTACACGCCGTCCGCCTACAAACATGCAATACGTACAATAGTTGTTTGACAAACTGACTAATAAAAAGCCACACTGGTAAAAATGTGTTTTTCTTTATTATTATTTGATGTGATTAAGAACTCGCCAATTTATATTTTAATTATTGAAAATTTTGAATGATGAAATGTTTGGAACACGCACGATGATTTCGTGTTTTATTAATCCTTATTTCGAACGATAAAAGAATCAGTCTATTCAATTCGTCAGCAAAGGTGGAGGTTAAAATCGTCGTGTTTCTTATTTCAATTTGCCGGCGCTTCCAGCCAGGGAATAGATTTGAGAGTCGTGTAGACATTAATCAGTCTCTTTTCTCGGGGCTGGAATGAACAATAACCTAACCTAACTTAACCTCACCTAACCTAACCTAATCAAACCTAACCGAACATCACAAATTCATCAATATCCAGTTTCACTAAATGACTACACGACTTTCAGCCATCTGGTTAAACGTTGCGCTCAATGACTTGGCTAATTGTCCTTCAGACATTTAGTTTTTTTTTTTTTACGTATACATTAGTTAATACAAGATACTAATAACTGCCACACTAGGTAAAAACCTGTTCTGTGGCAGTTATTCTCATATGGTATTTATGTAGTATTAAAAAATGACAATTAAAATAGTAAAAAGTAGTAAAAACTGACAATTAAAGAATCTAAATCTAAAAGAAAATAAAATGATGCTTGCTTTTAATAAACAGCCTAGGCGTTCAATTACCTGGCTAATTTAATCAGATGGCTGCGACATATACAAAAAGTAAATGATTAAATAGGAGAACATAGAAGAAAAATTGTGAGATGAATTTTTATAGCATTGTTTAATTATCTTTAGTACTAATTGTTCTCAGTGCGGCGTGCCGAAGCGTTAACTCAAATAATATTTTAGTTCCCCGAGTCCTCGCTCAAGCTCTACAAGGGTAGAATTTTGTATAATTTCAGGGTTGTAATATGAGGTAAGCCATTTTCCTCGCTTAGCTATTAAGGGGGAATGGAAACTCGATAGCAGTGAGGGAAATACTCGTTATTCTACTCCGAACTACATTGTTGCATATTTCAAACACTGCAGACGATAATACCGTTGATTAAATGAGATACCAGGAGAATCGATTGTGGCCCGGGCGCACGATTGAGATTTTTATCTCGGAACAGTGAATTGGGACCCACCGCAGGGTGGTTCTACGAGCAAAAGCTCCCGTATCGACCCTACACAAGAAGTTTCCTCGCAATGTCGCTGACGAAGCTAAAGCACTCACGCGGCGAGAAAACTGCACTAACCACTTCACTGTCCCTGGAATGTATTATAAAAACAGCAATTTATTTAAAAAAATAGCAAAACATAAAAATAAAATCATAATAAATGTGTGGACAGTGGAGAATAACCTAACGCTTTGTCTTGGACAAAGCAGTTTGTATAGAAATATCCCAATTATAATAATTTCGTTGGCTGTTCGCGTGTGTGTAACTTTGTGTTGTGTCCGTTCGAATTCACTGCTAAAAAACGAAATTAAACGGTCGGAGATGTAGCTTGAAACCCGGGCCAGCAAAGACAGCAACGATAGCGATGTTGCTACCATCACATTTGCGTGACCCATCAAAAATACATTACATATAGGACTTAGCAAAGACGCAAACCTTTTGTACCTATAAAAATACTTTAGGAAGCACAATATATTTTAAAAATATTTTTTCACTAGGTACACTGGCTTTGTAAACATTTTGATATCTCCGATATGGTGTAGTGGCTAGAATACCTGGCTAATAGAAGGTTCGGGTTCGGTTGCCGGACCGGAATTAATTTTTCTCATTTTATTTTTGAATTTATTTTGATGTCCATTTCATTTACAATATACCTATTAATTATAATAATGTCGCTAGAATGATATTATCATCAAAGGACAGTATTGGACAGTATTAAAATAGTACCATTAACTACCGGTAGGGGAAATATAAAAAAAATGTTCAAAAATTTTGATAAAAGTCATTATTACTATTTCATGGGTATTGGCGATAAAAAAGTTAATACTTATTCTTTAGGAACCGGCATGTAAAAGTACCGTCATTTTTGACGGGCAACAGCTAGTACTGCTGTAAGATTAGACCGTACAAACACAGTATACCCAGAACAGTAGTTTATCTCCGGCCTGTCGGCGAGTTATTAGCCCACTCTTGCATTGACGCTAGGGTTGTCACTTTATTTTTACTCCCTTTCTTTTAACTCGTAGCGTCTGAGATTCCGACGCACAAGGTAGACATGAAACCCGAAAATTTCTGTAATTATTATACCTAGTTTCTGCACTTAAATTATAAGAACGCTGATTAACATCAACGTAGACTTTTAAAAACTCACAGTCTTTGTGATAATCAACACACTTTTTTAGTAAAGCACCACAAACATAAAAAAAGGCATTTTTTTCGGCAAGCGCCTTTTTTTCTAAAGCGGCGGCTGCGAGCGCGAATGGCACCGAAGGCACGGCCCTTACTGCCGCCGCCTTGTGCCCCCATATTCTATGTCAATGTGTGCGTCGCAGTGCGTGCGTACACGGCGCCGAACACGCACGCAAACATTCTAATGGGTAGCGGACAGTTTGTATGAAGACGTATTACTGTTCTTAGTATACTGTGGTACAAAGGTACAATCATAGAAGGAGTTTGTTTTAACTGTTGCATCAATGATCATAATGTCAATTGTATTAAAATGTTCTTTTTGAGTTTCGATTAGCAATCTGAAAATATGTCAATATTACTTTGCGAATGAAGAATTTAAGAATTTTATTGTGTGCATGATGTTAATCCATGTATTCACTAGGGGACAAATCGCGAAACATTCCGCTCGGCATGTCGCGTCAACATCTACGCTCATGTTTCGGGGACAATGACGTGGTCATTTGACGTGTACACACCGGGACTCGCATATCTTGTCGCGGAAATGTCATGAGGTTACGATGACAGCTGCGGTATCTCATTTGGCGAAAACGGGGTTCAGCGCAATTCGAAATGTTTTTTTGGGTCGCAATTTCAAATTAACGAGGTTTTACTGTAGTAAATTGAATATTATTAAAAACAAGGTCCTTTTTGCAAATAATTATTGTTTTCCAGACGTCGCGGAAATATATCGCCCTATGAGGTTATGATGATAGCCGCGTATCTGTTTATGTTAATGAGTTTATCGAAAAGTAAGAGGAGAAAAAAGAGGAGAATGCGAAATTATTTACTGCAAAGAGAAAGAAGGAAGGACATTCTATGCGATCTTCGACCGATACAGCTCGATGAGTTCAAGAACGATTTCGTTTCCCCGCATTGTCATCTTGACAGATACAGCGCATGCGTATTCACTTGTAAACATACCACGTGGTACTGACGCTCCGTGGAATGTTGCAGTGAGTACGCTCGGGTACCGTGCGCATGGCAACGGCACGTAGAAATGCCGCGCTATGTTGTGCGTGAGGTCGCGGAACAGTGCACGACGTTGCAACGTCACGTAGACTCTATGTCGCGCATGCTGTTGAGGGACAATTTGTCCCCTAGTGAATACATGGCTTTATATAATCATGCATAGAATTTATGGGTATGTCATGCCTATTTTTATGCTTATCTAAATAAAATAAAATTAAAAAGTAGCAAATGAAAAGGGAAATGAGCTCGGCGTCAAAGTTTGAAGAAGCAACATCGGATATTTCCGAAGCGGAACATTCATTCACGTGTTCTTCAAAACAGAGTGAGACGTTGATGGAAGTTGGTTTAACCTCAGCATCGGAAATCTCAGTCTAAACTCTCGCCAAGTTTCAGCCAACTTTAATGAAACTTCACATCCTCTGCAACTGTGGCCGTGACGTCACAGCGATCCCCCACACCACGCGAGGTGCCTATACAATGGAAGCACGTCGTAATGCCGCGATATTACTTTGATATTTGATGAAAGATTTAATTCGCTTTAAAGGCGGCATTTACACAATTTTATGGAACTAACTTCAATCACTCTGTAAAGCGTATTTTTTTAATGTAGTAGTAAATTAAAAGAGTAACTTGTTGGTCTTGTGGTCAGGACTCTCGCCTCGTGATCCAAATGTCGCGGGTTCGAAACTCCCCCCAGACAAGCATGTTAGTCCAACTTTCTTAGCACAAGCTTTTAGCTTAGTTTGAAAATAGGACGAATATTAAAGTGAGACGTGTTTCGTGTTCGCATCTCTATTTAAAAAAAAAAAGGTTTTTCGAATCCAAAGTTTGTACGGTGGAAACGAATAGGCCTAAATAGGGTAATTTCACTTTTTTTAAAAGAAAAATTTTAACTTTGGTTAAGAAAATATATTTATGTAAAGGATTTTTTTAAATATGTATATTAACATTAAAAAATGATTAAAAAAATCACGTTTTTAAACTCCCGCCAAAACGCTTATTTTCGTAAGTGACGTCAGACATCAATTTTTATGTCAATGTGACGTTTAACACGTAGCAGCGTTCACGCATTTAGATGTTCATTCTTTTTTTTACAAAACAAGCCGTTTTTTTGTACAGTGCGTCCATAATGTCTGGAAAAAAGTTTTGTTTGACACCCAAACGTAGAAATTCAATCCTGAAAACTGAAGAATGAATCCAATATTAATGCATCTATTTTCGGTAAGCTATCGGATTTTACTTGTGAAAATCCGTCCTCCATTATTTTTAATGTGTTTTTATCTTAGATAGTGATTTTAGTCACAAACACGGCAAAATCTATATAAAAATCATGCAAACACAAGTAAAAACAAAGCGAAGACGAACAGTGACAATAGAAAAAAAACAAATTACAGTGAAAAACTCCATAGATCACATATGGTTTATTTATAATTCTTGCTAAACAACGTCCCGAACAATCATTTTGCGTTTTAATGGAATGGTATTTTTTAAGATTTTTATTATAAAAATTATGAATGAAAACATTATCCCACACCATCCATACTGAGTTACAACGTATAATTTATTACTCGATTTCTTTTAACTCGTAGCGTCTGCTTGTCCGCTTGTCGGCTTGTCTGCTTGTCGCTTGTCTGCCGAAAAAACTTTGGATAAATTTTTAACCCTTTCCCCGTGATCAAATCTAGCTGATACTTTGCAAGAGACTCGTGGCGACGATCAAAAACGTCTATCAAATTTTCGTTAAAAAAAATAAAAAATTATAGTATAATTTTTTTCATACAACTGAGTAAGTTGTATAAGAAAGTAAGACATCGGCGCGTCTGGTAGACTCGAAATCTAATAAAATAAGAAAGGGAGTAAAATAAAAATTTGGTTTTTATGGGTTAGTTTTATTATATGTATGTTCTGAGAACACAATGACTGGATTTGTTCAATGCGGGATGGTTATTTAATTAAGACAAATTATAGTTAAGTTTCGCAGAGACGAAGCTATTTATATGAGAAATATGTGTGGAAGTCTTTTACGACGGTGCAGAGCTTAAGACCTATATGAGCTAGCTTACATAATCACTTTTCACAATTACTTCTTCAATTCAACTTCACAACTCCTCACCGACTATACACCCCTTAAAAATATAGCTCATACCGGTTGTAAGCCTTGGGCCATCGTATAAAGGACATGTTTTTTGCCTTGTTTCGTCTCTGGAGACTTCTATAATTTATTTATCCTTACTAAAATATCAGTGTAAAAATGCTCATCAGACCACGTACCCGAGACTGGGCGTTGACTAAGAGAAACGAGCGAACACTGAACGCTTTTGAAAGAAAAAAATGAGACATATCTTTGGACCAGTTCTAGACAATGAAATTAGATGCAGGCGCTACAAAAATTCTCTTCTTTGTAAGGATCTAAGCGTCACAAAATATATAAAATTGGAAAAGTTTCGATGGCTGGGTCACATGGAGAGAATGGCTGAACAGCAAGCACCGAAGTCCCTGTTGAATTCAAGCCCAATTAGTACAGTCATTTGGTAGTTTTACCTGGAAAATTTTCCGGGAGTTTTAAAAAATGGTGATTTTGTATATTTCTATGTGCTCTTTCCGAATTTTAACATTGCCACTTCGTATCTTTGTCGCTGGCACCGATATTTTGAAAAAATGGCGCCTAAAAGCAGTTTTTTGAAATATCTCCATTATGACTCATTTCACGATAAAAACAGATTATACACAATGAAACTATAAAAAAATTCCTACAACTAATGTAATAACCTTTTTTCCCGTAAAATCAATAGTTTTGGCGTACGAGCGCCGCAAAGTGAAGTTCAACACGCGTTTTGGCCAAAAAACTAATTTCCGCACCACCTTGAGGTAGAGCAAGCGGCGCGTTTTTTTATCGCGGTATCCCCAGTAGGCCTAATCCACGTGCAATTCACTATTACATAATTTAGGGCATTCTACTGATGGACTATGTGTTGCAATTTCGTTGTCTTTAGTAGGTACCTACTTACTAAATCGCAACACCTGGTCCATCATCCACCTGGAATAGTGAATTGCATGTGGATTAGACCTACTGTAGATACCACGATAAAAAAACTAACCCATAAATACCAAGTTTATATTATACTCCCTTTCTCATTGAAACAGGTTTCACGCCTACTCCACGCGTCAGGCTCGAAAATTAAACTATATAAATCGTTACAATTTCGAAAAATCCAAAATTATTGTATAATTATTAAAAAAATTTAAACGAAAATTTGTTAGATCATTTTAATCATCGCCACGACTCTGCCTGCAATGTTTCAGCTCGATTGAATCACGGGTAAGGGGTTAAAAATTGATCCAAAGTTTTTTTGGCAGACAAGCCGATAAGTAGATAAGCAGGCAAGCAGACGCTACGAGTTAAAAGAAAGAGAGTAAAAAAGCGCTCCTTTTCTGCTTCAAGGTGGTGTGGAAATTAGTTTTTTGGCCAAAACGCGTGTTGAACTTCACTTTGCGGCGCTCGTACGCCAAAACTATTGATTTTTACGAAAAAATGGTTCTTACATAAATTGTAGAAAATTTTTTACAATTAAATTTTGTATGATATATTTTTATCGTGAAATGAATCGGAGAGGAGATATTGTCACAAAACTGCCAAAGGCGCCACTTTTCAAAAATTGCGGCGAGAGCGAAAAACATACGAGGTGGCAAAGTTGAAATTCGGAAAGAGCACATCGAAATCGATAAAATTACCCATTTTCAAAACTCACGGAAAACTTTCTAGGTAACCCCTTCTTTTAGCACCAAATGACTGTACTAAATAGGGAGATGGAGCTTAGGAAGGCCAAAAAATAGAGCTACAATGTCATTACCTTGTTACCTTTTCGGATACTATGCCTTCTTTTCTCCTCTTATATTGATCCACAGATCATCTGTGCCATAATTGCTTAGAGGTTCATAAAATGTTTGATAAAATTTTCTCTTAGTTTGCCAACTTTCAATCCCAGCCAAAAGTTTGGACTTTGTTTAGTTAATGTTTTTTCTTTTACCGGCTTCAGATTTCTAGTTGAACTTTATAATGCGGAATTTAAAGGTTGTATAAATTATAAAAATAATTGTAAGGTTCGCTAATGATCCAACCCCTCGCCATCACAGTACAAACTTGGAATATTATTCATACATCACGAATAGATTAAATTTGGGGCGCAACTTTCTATATTTGCCTTAACTTTTGAGTGATTAGTCAAAGTGTGATTTATAGCAGCCTTGGTATGAAGAAATCGAAGCGTTTTATGGGTTTCACTTTCAGAAGTATTTTCTCTATTTCGCCGTAGCATATGGCGCCACAATTGAAGTTTGTTTGTAATTTTTAATATGTATTTATTTATTTATTCAATGCTACACATTATTTACCTTATTGAAAACTCGAATAGGTAAAAAAGTGGAAAAATAGATTTAAAAAAAGGTGATTTTTCATCGTCTACACTCTGCTACAAATAAATAGTGAATGCTACCCATCGCCTACCCAGAACCGTTTTACGAGCAAAAGCTCTCATATCATACTGACTCTGCTCTGATATCAGGATGATGTCCTGTATATTAGTCGCCTGATTTTGACATTTTTAACACTATTTAGCAAGACCATTTCTGCCTCGCATCGGTTGAGTAGCTACCAAATTCTGACACCTGAAATGCAAAAATCTAACCAATAATGTAAGCTTGGTGACCACGAAACAGATGAGTTCTGCATTACGAAAAAAGGTGTTGTATACAAGTTGAAAGGATGGAGGGGAAGATCTGCAAAAGTGACCAGAAGATTGGAGCACAAGATGATGTCAAGCGATGGGTTGACTTCCGAGTCACATGAGGCTAAGGAAGTAGAACAATATTATACATCTATTACAATATCTATGGACCGCTTTTCTAGAAAAGGTCGACTTTTCTATCTTACTCAATTTAAAAGATCTAGCTAACTTCTAGGGCCTAGAAATGATTAAAGCACGGACGCATACTCAAAATCTTGCTTTCTGAGATCATTGGTAGAAAAAAATTCACTTAAAGCAAGGTTAAAAATTAACCCATGAAAACATAGTTTTCATTATAAATCCTTTATAAAATAAATATTATTAAATTAAACAACAAGTTATTATTTTGTAGCAATAATAAATAAAGAATTGAATTCTAAAGTGTCCACGATTTAAATCATTTTAGAATAGCACCCGAAAGGAAGGTACATGATCTGGGGTAAATGGTCGAAGCATTTTTATTGCAATATCTCCCACTTTTCAAATATTATCGTTTTTTAATATTGCTATTTTCAATTTAAATTAGAAATTTTATATCAGAGCTTAAGAATCAATATATTTTTCCTGAATTGTAAACATAAAATAATGAACTTGTTGGCCCTTTAAGCTCATACGATACTGTATAAAAATATGTAAAACAAAGCCTTGAGGGACATCGGAGGTTGCCGTAAATGAAAATGTGCCAAAAATGCAAGCTATAGATATTATGGCTATTAGTCTTTCAAGGTAGCCTTAAGTCTTGAGGTACATCGAAAGTATATAATATAGTAGTCTTTAGACTCCAGAGATATGATAAATGTTTAAAAAAACGTGATCCTAAAACAAAACCTTGAGACACACTGGATGTTATCGTAATTGTAAATGTGAGCGAACGTTATTACCTTTAAGCCTTAGATGTATCAAACATATATAGCAAAACATGACTATAAGACAGAGCCCTGAGGCATATCATGTTACCGTAATTGTAAAAGATTCTAAAATGAATGTGAATATTACGTATTTATACTCCTGGGGTATCGAATATATTACGAAAAACGTAGGCCTAATACAGAACCCTGAGATACACAGAATTTATAGGTATTAAAAACGTTTTACCGAGTTACGTGACGGATGGTGTGTGATCGTTGGCTCTTCTTCATCACCGCTGAGGATTTCATGGTTCGGGTAATAGATGTCAAAGGACCTAAAATATATGTGAACTTGAATCTCTAAAGTCACTAAATATATTTAGCAAAATTTAGGCCTAAAACAGACCCTTGAGATACAACAGATGTTAAAATATTCCTTATTTGAAGTTTTGTTTTTTGTAGATCTGATATGTTTTGTAAATGACTTGAAGACTTGACGAATCGAGGTATTTCGCCAGCTGGAACAGGTAACTGGCTGTGGATAAAGTTCATGGCACTACTCACACGCTGAAGTGGTAGATGAAGCAGCGCCAGCCCACCGGGCGCTCCAGGAAGTTGTACACCTGCCCCTGGAAGGTGGCGCGCCCGGCGTGGCGCCGCTGCTTGCGCACCAGGTAGCGCCCCGCCGCGCCCCATTCGCGCTGCTGCTCGAGCAGGAGTGCGGCTGTGGACAAGCGTAACGTCATATTTATAGTTAAATATGTAACCAATAACACGCATGCACCGCCTTGGGAATAAGATCTGACATTTCTTTTTTTAAATTTAAAATATAATAGAAACATAAAAGGTTTATGGATAACATTTTTACACGATTCAATATAGGAATATAATAATAATATAATTTAGATACAAAGTCATTTTTTTATAGTTGGCCGAGTTTTAGCATTCTTGTCACATCCGTTTTGAATTTGTCGTGTTTGGTCTGTTGCGGTAGGTCGTTGAATAGTTTTAATCCGTTGCGAATTAGTCGGGATTGTCCTATTTTTGTTTTGGCGTGTGTTATGTGATAGTTTTGAGCCGTTCTAGTGTTCTACATTGTAGGAGCATATTCAAACTAAAAAAATACTTGCCATCAGAATTGAGAACAGCTGGTGATGACTTACTTACTTACCATCATGCCGTTTCCCCGTGGGGATAGGCAGAAAGAATAGAGCGCCACACTCTTCTGTCCTGACACACAACTCTTGCCTTATCCACATTCATACATCTTCGCATGCATTCGCCGGTTGTTGAGGCTTCTAACGGGACCATCTTCCAGTATCTGTTAATCTGGTCGCGCCACGTCTTCCGCAGTCCCCCTCTCTTTCTGGCGCCATCAACACTTGCATTATATGTATTTTTTACCATTCTTTCCTCATTCATTCGCTCATCATGCCCAAACCATATGAGCGACCATTTTTTAATTCTATTAATTATGCTAAGATCAGCTTTACATTCATTCCTAATATCTGCATTCTTTATTCTATCATAAATTGATTTGCCACACATACGTCTGGGGGATCTCATTTCCACTGAATTCAATCTACTTTCGTTCCTCTTCTGCCAGCTCCAGGCTTCGCTTCCATACATCAGTGTCGGTACCATAATTCCACCAAAAGCTAGTAATGATTCCTCTATATACAATTTATATTTCAAATAAACGAAGGATTTTCAGATTTAGAACATATATAGCTTTTCACCGTTTGGCAGATATGACCCAAATTTTGCATTCTTAATTTTTAAATGATATTTTCGTCGGTGCATGTATTTTTTTTGCGCTTGACAGACTTTTTGAAAAAGTTAAAAATAAAACATTTTATTCTTGCCCCACTCAATCATGATAAAACATTTAGTTTCCGCAAGTTTAGTTAAAATTTTTTAGTGAATGAACTCTTAGAATCGGTTGCTTAATTAGTTGTAGACGTTAAAGTTAAAAAAATTAAGTTTCTATTATACTCCCTTTCTCATTTACCTACTAGTGGAAACTGGTTTGGCGCTTAGCCTACGCGTTGGGCTTCGGTAGAGCGACGCTACGAAAGGGAGCAATAAAAAATTTCCAAAAATCCAAAATTATACTATAATCAGGTTCCGTGTCTACCAGATGCGTTGAAACTTAGTAAGTTATATGAAAAACCATAAAAATTTTGAAAAATCCAAAAATTGATTAATTTTTTTTAACGAAAATTTGATAGATCTTCTTGATCGTCGCCACGAGTCTACTTGCAAAGTTTCAGCTCGATTGGATCACGGTAAAAGGGTTAAAAATCGATCCAAAGTTTTTCCGTCATGCAAACAAGCAGACGCCACGAGTTAAAAGTAAGGAAGTAAAAAAGTACATATTTTTACATAGATCGACAGAAAACACAAAATCTTTCTCTTAAAAATTATTATAACTACCGATCGAAAAACCGCGCCTTAAAACACTATAAAAATAATACGCTTAAAGTTACCTATGCAAATATTTAACCATTACAGAGCGTTAGTAATAATTCAGCTAGGTTAGTAACTTGGGCAAATATGTATAACTAACCGACGGTCAAACAATTTCCTCAACAATTAATATTGCCACTGATCAAACAACCCGCGCTAAGTTGGCCTCACTTCATAACTGTCTCTAGAGACAGTTATGACGCATCTCGTCTCATCAAGGCGCAAAATAAAATAGCGATGCCCTCTACGGGACAGCATAGTCATCGAAATATAATTCCGCGCAAAACACCGTAACATTAGACTTACATTGTACGATAGAACTGCAGAAAATTCACATTAGTCCGGGCGCAAACCCCCAGTGCAGACAGATTCGATGCGGAGATCACAGATGGCGGTAATTTTATGCTTTGTTTTCAATAAAATATATTTTATGTATTTTTATTTATATGTAATTATATGTATTTATAGGTAAGATATGTATGATAGGGTCTTCTGTTCTGTCCACGATTCTGGCCTCTGATCTGTTTCTGGTTTATCTGATTAATCCAAGACATCCTCCAGTTCTAATGGTATCAATTCTCGCTTTAACCGTTTATGTGGTGATCTGCGGCCTGTTGTGTGAATGGTCCCTAAAGCGGCGTAGCGCGACCAATGGGATGCCTTACCACATATTCGATGAGCGAAATCGGAAACGAACGAAGTTCATACTTTGATTCTTTCCTTGACCAATCGGCCGTTTACACACGTTTAGTTTTGTAACCACAACTAACTTGTAACATTTATATTGTAATCACATCACAATTTCCATACATACATAGCGACACAAACATGAACACCGGAAGTCCATTAGTAAAGTTGGACTTCTTTCTCACCACACTACACGTAGATGACAAGACACTCTTCACCTTCACCACCCACATCAACAGTACTGAAATTATCTTTCTTAGCATTTTCTCTTCGTTCATTCCTTCATTCCACACGACCTACCAAACTTAATCGATCCTCTCTTGATCCAACACAATTACGAAAATTACTTAACCTTTCCTAAATTAAAAGTATTTTCACGAGATAATAGAATCGGAAGGAATTACGTACGCATCATCGAAATCTCTCGAACGGTTCACCCAATTCTGTGAATATCAAGAAGACGACGTGAACACGGACCTATAAAATCGAGGGCCCCGCGATGCTCAATAACATTATGTCAGAGTTGACAGAGTGCTATTAACATAGGAACCGAAATCGTGCGGTGTGTGTTATTAGCGCGCGCGATTTCAACGATTGTAATTCAAGAAAGTATCTACCGACGAGTGAGAAGTTTTGTAGTTCGAACCAGAGCGATTTAAGAAACGTGCATCAGTTTATGAGAGACAAGTTATTCAGGAGTTTAAGTAATTCTAGAAACATTTATTATAGTAAGAATTTAAGAACAGTCCTCCAATTAAATTGAGTATATTACAAAGAGTTTTGTGTTTCACTTGCCTCTCAAAGCCACGGCCCCGTATGTTTGATATATTTTTTTATATGGAATGGAGTTCTATGACGCGAATAATAAGAATAATACGATGCTATGTGTTCCCTGTACATAAGAAATGAAATTAAGGACACTCAATGAAACAATGCTGAAGCAAATTGAAGCATTTGAAGTATGGATCTATAGATGGCTTCTAAAAATAAGAAGAATTGATAGGGTTAGTGGGAAAGGAAAAGAAAATTTAAGTACCTTGGGGTGGATATCCAGCTACAAAGGAAAAGGAAGCATTTGAGGTATGGATCTATAGATGGCTTTTACAAATAAATTGGATTGATAAGGTTAATGGGAAAGGAAAAACAAATTTGAGTACCTTGAGGTGGAGATGTCCAGCTACAGCGATCTGTGTAACGAAGTCAAAGAGCAGATAAACAAAACAGCGGCTATCTCCGGATGCTTAAGAGACACTGCATGGGCCAATAAGCATATGCTAGTGCATAGTCAGCAAAGTCAGAACATATAAAACGTGCATAAGACCTATCATGACATACGGTATTGAAACAAGATCGGACACAGTGAGAATTAAACACCTCCTCAGAACTACTGAGATGAAGACTCTAAGACATATTGCGGGCAAAACCCTCAGAGACAGAGTACCCAAACCAGAAATTCGCAGAACCTGCGACATAAAAGATATTGTAAGATGGAGCAGACAGAAAAGGCGTTTCTGGAGGGACCATGTCGAGAGAATGGAGCAGATTTCCCAGAGCCGTGATGCGCAGGATTCCAGAGGGACGCTGACCATCAGGGAGACCACCAAAAAGATGGAGAGAAAGCTGGACGTCCTCGTCACAAGATCAGGACTGACCTGTCAACACAGATCAAGGAACTAACAAAAAAAGAAGAAGAAATCCCTAAAACAATTAAAACCCGAAAATTATAATATTTTGGCCATATCATGAGACATCCAGGGAAAAAGATCCTGCATTTCATCATTCAAGGCAAAATTGTGAGCTGAAGAGTTTTTGGAAGACGGAGGATATCCTGACTGAAAGAGCCAATTGTTCGGGAAGTTTACGGTCCGAAATTATGACCGCTAACATGATCGCCAACCTCCGATAGCCAAACAAGCACTAACAGAAGAAAAACTGGCACCAAAGAACGAAAGAAGACTGAATGTGAAACATATGAACAAATTAAAAGCAAATGTTTCAAACATAGTTCATAAAAAGAATAATCAGTAGTTTCATTTATTGTAAAGGGGATTGTAATTGCAATATATCTGGGTGCTTGTCTGTCGGGATATATGAGAGAGACAGAGAGCATGAGAGAGTGAATGAGTATAATAGGGACGCACCACCTTGGCGCGCTCTCTTTGAATTCAACCGGCACGTCAGTAACAACTAGTTAATCTTAACTGGTTGTTATTGATAGAAGCTATATATAAATCATATTCATATTGTCGCATGGAACTCCATTGTTAGAAGACAGTAAATTATGTTCAAGTGGAAGATCGAGTTTATCTGGATCCCCGATTTCCTGCAAGGTTCACCATCTAAAGTTTAAAGAAGAGAATATCATGTTAATTGATCCTAAGTCCAAGCCATTTGGCTTTCGTTAGCTGGTAACTGATAAAGCACTGGACCTCCTTGGATTGTGTGAATTATGAAGTTTAGTGTGAACTACAGAAGAGTGATCCGATCAAATTTATGTCCATTGACTTGGCGTGATAAATAAAAGTTTAAATAGTTTTATGTATTTATTTTGCCTACCATAGGCATGCTCTAGTGATAATATGCTTTTGGAAAGTCCAATAATAAAATTAAGCAAATAGCTTAAAATTATATTTTCATGATATTTTGTTGACCGCAACATCCGGGCTGGTGGGGAAATTTTAATAATCAATAAAAACCGTTTTTGAATATTGCAATTTATTATGAAACAAGGGGAAAGTGGTCTACCACGGTACAACCTCAACCAATTTGCATACACCATTCACAAAATTAATTATTTATTCGTAATACCAAACTTATTTGAATACCTTCCTAATCCCATAGATAGCAACAAAAGGCTACTTCAGATACCTTAAGATCTGGACACGAAGGTGGCGCCACTTATCATTACAACTCATTTATTTAAATACTTTGGAATGACCACAGCTCATCATGTTCTGCTTTGTGTTCAGACACCTTGTTCTGAGATTTTAAGTGTAATGTATCTGGATAAATGTCTGAGACAGACATATAGTATGAGAGAGTGAATGGGTGAAAATAGGAATGCGCCATATTGACTCGCTCTTTTACAATTTAACTACCACGTCAGTAACAACTTGTTAGCCATCTGAAAATCGTTTTAATATTTTCGCGTGAATTCCATTGCTACAATAAATTATATTGAAGCGGACATCTAGTTTACCCGATTTTCTACAAAGTTCACCTCCTAAAGTTTAAAGACGAGAATATCACATTAAGTGAACCTTAGTTCAAGCCTTTCGCTATCTGGGAACTGATAAAGCGAAGGATCTCCGTTGATACCTGCACAGAATCCTGCAGCCTCTTATTTTAAAATATAGGGGTATCATTACCAGCGGTGACTTCTAAGTATAATGAATCGTGGGAATTACAAATTTTCGACCACAGATAGCTTTAGCAAAGTGTCTTCAAATATATGAAATAAGATAGATAAATAAAATATTATAAAAACATTGTAACTACAAATTGTCGAAGTCTTTCCAACAGTCCACGTGAATTTAGAATTAGCTACGCATTCTGGAATAAACCATAATCACTAGAAATATGGAGAAATTGATCAAATATTCGCGAATCAGCATTTACGTATAAAAGCAATGACAAACGCACGCGTTGTTTTGGCAACAAGACCATAGAAAGGCTAACCCGTGCAGATTGACCAGAGATAAAAAACTAGACATGCGGAGAAAGTGGGTACTTACGTGCGAAACTGAGCGGAATGACTTGGCTGTAGACGAAAATGCAAAAAAATTCTAGGGATTATTAAGTTCGAATTACGAAATGTGTCCAATAAATTAATTAAATTTATTTCTAGTGTTTTCTTTGCCTCCAACAGCCACGATCCCGTGAAAATATAAAAACAACTTTATCATTGTTATTTTTACGCTTCAACAGGCCAGAAGGCCAAATTACAGGAGCGAAATACTTCACAGAATACCCAGGCTTGAGTCAATCACATAGATTAAAATTGTGACCTCACCGGAAATCGAACCCGGAACCCTCGGTGTGAGAAGTCAGTGTCATACCCACTACACTGAATAAAGTGTGTTTTTTTTTAAGTGGAATTGGTAACGTTGAATTGTGTCAAGTGATATTATTAAGCCAGCTAATATATATTGTAAGTGGCTACCCCGTAAAGGCTTCTTTATATGTTTATCATATAAACAGCTTCATCTCTGTGAAACTCTTATAATTTATCTTATTTAGTTCTTTTTTTTCTCACAATCGTTTATTTTCAGACCTCTGCTTAGTCCTGACTAATCCAGATTCTTACATCAGAGTACAACAAACACAATGTGTTAAAAATAAAGAACCTTTAGTCGACAGAATTTTGCACTATTGGTAACGTAACTTCTCCCAGCTGTTCCGCTATTGTTGTAAACACTTCTGCAACGCATTCTTTGCCGTCGCCTTCCGCATAATGTATTCTCTCAATTCAGATGTGCACTCTTTCAGCGGCATTTTTTACTTGAAGAGTAGCCAAAAATCACACGGAGCCATGTCGGGAGAGTAGGGAGCCTGACTTTTTATCTGGCTCCTTAATTCGTATATTATGCTCGTAGTGTCGTCCCCATAAGTCTGCTGGATTTTGCGAATGGGTATCACCAAACTGTTGGCCAAATCTAATGCAATGTCGCTGTTCAAGTCATAATTTTACAATGATTGACAATCCTATGATCCGACAATCCTACAACTCTACACAAGGGTTGACTGTAAGTTAATGGCGCTACTATTATACTAATCTTCCACATATCCCCTTTAATTATTAAATTGAATTATCCGATCTTATTAAGGATGAGGGATAGAACAGTATTACATACAGACAAATAAAAGTTTTTATTTGTAGATTACGTCGAGCAATTGCCAAGTTTTGAATGAATATATTCTCCCAGTTCGCGGGTTCAGTTGTAAAATATTTTTACTACTGACGTTTATGAGTACTGTTTGTCAGAATTCCGTTTTAACGCGAACCAAATACTTGGAAGTAAAACAGAGCACTCGTAACTTACATCCTCCGGTATAACCTTAACAATGTTGTTAAACTGGGTTTAGGAGCTTTAAAAGAGTTACACGATCCTGGGAGAGTATAATTTAGTTAGAAACTGGATGATTTTTTACGTCCTTGATGTCATTTTTGGCTCTACGACCCCCGGTAGGTCTTGCCCTCCTCAAGAGTCTTCCTCCATTCATCTCGGTTTTGCGCCAGCTCTCTCTAGTTCTGAATCTCCAAGTCCAAGTCTGAATGTCCTCAAAGGGACATTGTTGCTTCATATTAAATTTGGCCTTTCAAAACTCTTTCGCCTTATTGGTCTTGAATCAGCAGGCACTTGGTTGCTTATTGTTCAACCATTCTCTTCACATGATCCAGCCACCGAAGTCGTCCCAATTTTATAAATGCTATTTAAACAAAGTGCAGAGCTCATTATTGTTACGTCTACGCCAAAGTTCATTGTCTACATCTAGATTTTTTACAAGGAGGTAATTATTTTTGTATTTTTTATAATAACTTATTATTAAACTATAACCAAAACATAAAATGGCCGCGATATGTCTATTTCCGTATAACTCTTCCTCCGTGGCTGACACGCAACTTTCCCGGTGCATGTGTTTTCGAGACAGAAAAGAAGATTATGGCCAATAAGAATCTGTCAAAGGAAGCAAGACCAGCGGTACGTATTGGCGTTCTAGTGCCAACCTTGATGTATGGAAGTGAAGCCAGAAATTGGCAAAGAATGAAAGTAGACTGAATGCGGTGGAAATGCAGTTGCTGGACGCTTGTGCTGAAAATCTTTGGTCGATAGAGTGAGAAATGAACAAATTAGAAGTATATATAATGCTGGCTCTAGTGTGGTAGATAGAAAGGTCTGCTGAGATGGTTTGGTCATGTGGAACGGATGGGAGAGGAAAGGATGGTTAAGAAAATATATTAGGCGAGTGTTGAGGGCAACACGAATAGAGGGCGTCAGCGAAAAACCTGGCACGATCAAAAACTAGGTATTTGAGAATGTTCCTGTGAAAAGCCTCAACAACCGTAGAACTTATATGAGAAGATATATGAATGTAGCCGAAGCAAAAGTGGTGATTATAATAGAAGACAGTATAGCGTTCTATCCTCTCCATCTTCCTGCGGCGAAACAACGTGATTATTAATTGGTTAACTAGTTGACATTGTTTTAATGTTAACATTAAAACAATGCCAACTAGATGGTGAAGGAGTAGTATCGATACGGGAGCTTTTACTCGTAGAACATCTCTGGGTCTATGGTTGGTCCCACATCATGGCTCCCAATCACCGCACCCTCTCGCATACACCAGAGGGGAAGACCAAAATCGAGATATGCGGATGATGCCAGGATGGACCTGTTTAGTGATACAGGTTGGGAATGAGAGAGTGATCTCAATGCCTTCTTATTATACAATGTGAATATAGAATGACCCCATGTTAATGATGGTGATGATGGTATCGATGATAGAAGCTTCCTTGAAGATCCAGAGGTTAGGACTGTGTAATCAGTCCTGCGTATGTAGATCGTCCTGTGGTGGCTGCGTAGCTCTGCTTTGTTGTTCTATTGTCCATAGTCAGTTACTCGCTTACAAAGAAAAGTGTAGAAAAGCTCAAATGCACGCAACGATCCATAGAGAGATCCATCCTTGGAGTAAGCCTAAGAGATAGAATTAGAAATGACGAAATTAGGCGCAGAACTAGAGTAATGGTTATCATGGATCGTGTAGCGAAGCTAAAATGCAATGGGCAGGATATGTTGCAGGGCAGGATGCTACAAGATTGCCTGCTGAGTTCTGAGATGGAGACCTTGGGAGAATAAAAGAGGCATCGGAAGACTTCAAAAGAGATGGGCCGATGATAAAGCCGCTGTGGGGGGAAAGAAATGGCTACAACTAGCAAATAACAAGGAAGGATGGAAAAAGAAGGAAGAGGCCTATATCCAGCAGTGGAAAGATGAAGGCTGATGAAGAAGAAGAAGTTACTCGGTACTCAAGTAGAGATGACGTCACGGCGTAGACTCTGATGTGCAGCGGGACGTTGTTGTGATGTTGACGGAGGTAGTTACTGACCTCATTAGGCAGCGAGACGTCGTCTGTATAACTCTGAGTTACTGTGTATAGTGTCGGAGATTGAATGCTGACTGAAGAATAACTGATGTTTTGTATGGAGAGGGCAGAGCTTATATACCTCTCGGTTCCTTTGACGTCTGGGAAATTCTCTTCATCAGCGAATTGGTTTTCCTTGTTCCTAAGTTCCTTGATGGAAGTGGCCGCGTTAGCGTTTATTATTGGGTCGCCTCGTGCGACTTTGTAACTGTTTACGGTGACTACTACATCTGCAAGAGATAGGCAGGTGCCCAGTAGATTGGACGACAATAGTAAAGTCAAGTGATGGGCGATACCATGCATGCATGACAGCTATCATGGACTTTCGAGTCCCGTGAGGCCATTAAAGAAGAAAAAGAAGCATCGATAAACGTGTGTGTGTATTACAACAACTTAACTAACTAACCAACTAACTTACCCGTGAGGGTAGGCAGAGAGGATAGAGCGCCATACTCTTCTATCCTGACATACAACTTTCGCTTCATCAACATTCATACATCTTCGCAAGCAAGCTCGACGGTTGTTAAGGTTTCTAACAGGACCATCTTCCAATATCTGGTTAATCTGGTCATGCCACGTCTTCTGTGGTCGCCCTCTCTTTCTGGCGCCGTCAACACTTGCATTATATATATCTTTCTTACCATTCTTTCCTCATTCATTCGCTCAACGCGCCCAGACCACCTGAGCGACCCTATTTTTATTCTATGTATTATGCTACGATCAGCTTCACATTCATTCCTAATATCTTCATCTTTACTCTATCGTACATGGATTTGCCACACATACGTCTAAGGGATCTCGTCTCCACTGCATTCAATCTATTTTCGTTCCTCTTTATTACATGAAAATCGTTAAAAATTTACGTGGAAGTGTGTGTGTGTGTGTGTGTGTACGCTTATTCAGTAATGGCCGACCTTTCAAATGGCAGTCGACAGGGAAATGTCACACAACATCACAAAAGATAAACATGACTCCGCATAATTTTTGCAACGCGGTACACGCTTATGAAAGCGTAAAGCTTTTACGTGGGCCCGTAAAGGTGGTTAACTGGCATGGCGCTAGTTTTTCTATTAAAGGAGATTGAAAATCTGTTCGTGTAGATATATTACTATTTTTTACGCACTCGTAAATGGATTCAGTGTTAAAATATCTCTACCATTAATTGCGTTTTAGAGAAGAAGTAATTTTTTAATACGTTTATAAAATTGCTTAAAAAACATCCGATGATAAAACGTTTATGTTATCCTTACTGCTAATAAGACACTCTTTCTATTATATTGAATGGAATGGTACAGGGGCGTGCAGTGAAAACAAGAGCAAAAAAAACTTGAAATTAAATATTTATCTGGCAGAATATTATGAAATATTAAAATCTGAATAATTTGTTAATTATTGTGTTAGGAATATTACGAGATGTAACTCTTATTTCGGTTTCTTTTCAAAATATGCTTAGAAAAAAGTCATGCTTCTTGTTCTCACTACACGCCCCTGGGATAGTATTTCATATATAATAAATACTTATTTTCCTACTGGAAAGAAAACTGTTAATCTCTTATCTACGGTATCGATACAGAAAAAATTAGGTGAAAAACATTTGGATAATCGTATGACGAAAAATGCTTAAAATGTAGAAATCATTCGATTCAAATTAAGATATTTGTTACAAGTTTATTACGAAAAAATGTGAGTGCGAAGGTGATATATTATAATTGTAAACATATTCATCTTAATTTGCATGTAATAAGCACCTTGTATAATAAGCAATTGGGTTGTTGGAAGAGAAGAGGTGTCGACAAATGTTGTTTTGAGTGGCGTCGCTATCAAACAAGTGAAAGAATTCACATATTTTGGGTAGCAAAATTTTCCAAGATGGCCGCTCAGAGGCTGACATCATGAGCAGAGTACAACAGGCAAGAGTCGCCTACAACAAAAAATCCAAATTCGGAAAAACTTGATTAAAACTCTTGTCTGGAGTGTGCTAATGTATGGCAGTGAAACATGGACCATCGGCCAGAGCATGTCCGGGAGGCTAGCGGCCTTTGAGATGCGGTGCTACAGGCTCATGGCGAGGATCCATTGGTCAGAACATATCCGAAACGACGAGGTGTTGAGCAGGGTGGGCGAAAAGAGGCGGCTCCTTAACAGAATCGCCCAACAGCGAGTAATTTGGACAGGCCATAATATAAAGCATTCGGGCCAGCTTTTAACCACCGTCGGGGGAAATGTTGAAGGCAACAATCGTAGGAGCCGCCCGAGATTATCGGAAATGTGGGCTGTAGCACCTACGAAGAAATGAAGAGGCTGGCAGGTGACAGAGAGGAGTGGAGAGGGCGAGTGCTTGTTGCAGACCAATCCTAGGATTGCGACCCAAAAAAACCTTACCACCTTTAGCAGCATTAACTAATATTTTGTCGAAATTTATTAAGCGTCCTTAAAATCGTTCCTGCTCAATTGACAAACTTTTTATCTGGAGTAAATTTAATCGCAAACAAATAATATTGTTATTTACAAATAGTGTACTCTCTCTCTCTTCCATATCTCAAATAACACTGACGCAATCGGCCATAAATTACCAAGTCGACGGCGCTAAAGTCTGCCATTATCGCCGCAACCCCTCCGTCCCTTACATGTCTGATATGCAGGATTTTCCCTATCCAAAGGCGGAATAATACAATGTTCTACGTCAAAAAATATTATTAGGTACCGAACCCCCACAATTTTATACGTTTATTTCATGTAATATGTATAGAACTCATTTTTGTTTGTTGTTCGTTATGAAGCGACATCTTTTATCTGTCTAACGATGCACATATCATTAATTTTTATTTAATTTTATTTATTAATTAACGCCCTATAGAGCTTTTATAATAGATAGGTAAAGTGTACATTAACAGAATATATAGTTTAAAGAAAAAAAAAAAAATAACATGTAAACATAATAATGACATAAAGTGGAAAGAAAATACTTAAAATGTAGATATAATTATATACAGATAAATATAATATAAAGTAAAAACAAGTATATAAAAAGCAGAAGAATAAAATTGTAAAAACAAGAAAGTAATAATGTAGATTGAAAAGATATTTCACAAGCTTAGAAAGTCATATAATAATAAAAAATATACATGCAAATACAAATCAATTATTTAAGTCCAATTCGACAAATACTAGTAATCTTTCAAAACACCTTTTAATCTAATATGTTTGAATAATATACAGTTATTGGCAAAGACGTCCAGTTGCTCTTATCTGTATTAATCTAGGTGTTATGGGCTTAGCGCAATGAGCGTTTGAAATTTGGCATTATTTCGTGAAATCGAGAATGCGCAAGTACCCCCCTATCAAGATTCGGAGAAAGTCGTAGGCAGAATTTAACGAAGTAAATATAATGAGCAGGCATACATCAACTTTTAGTGAGCCGCTGATCCCGCTACTGCGCGCAGTTAATTAGCCGTGACGTCACGGCGCGATAAGATTAACGCAAACGGAATATTTCACGTCAATTGAGAGCCTTTTCAGGCCAAATTAGCCCTCGACACTCGGCGTCGCGACGCCCTAGCTCGGCGGCGCCGTAATGGCCCGCTACGTAAATTATTGTTTGCCCAACGTAAATTGGCGTGCGGCGACTTTAGAACTAAAACTCGCCCCTCCCGCACCCGGCGGTAACCCCTCGCCCTGTCATTCAGTTCATTCTCGTATTTGAGCGTGAGCTGTGACATCTTGATTTCCAATATACACTGAATTATTACGCCCAAAACAGTCCGGGATGGTGCAAGAACAATTGCCAATGAAGTATTAAAGTTTTGCGAAGCTGAAAAAGCAAATAGCGGACCGATACTACCGTCTGACAGGTTGACAGATAGAGCGGCCGCCATTACGTCTTGGTTTCTTTAGTGCTGCCCGACCAAATTTCTGTTAAAGGCTCCGACACCGGTCACCGGACATTTTGTACATAATGTATTGTGTAATATACTTACACCCTGGCAACTTCTGTTATTGCTTGACTACAATAACTTAGCGTGTGGCGACTTTGGAGCTAAAACCCGCCCCGCCCGCACCCGGTGGTAGCCTCTCGCCCTGTCATTCAGTTCATTCTCGTATTTGAGCGCGAGCTGTGACATCTTGATTTCCAATATACACTGAATTATTATGTCCAAAACATCCTTAACAGTCCGGGATGATGCAAGAACAATGTCAATGAAGTATTTAAGTTTTGCGAAGCTGAAAAAGCAAATAGTGGACCGATATTACCGTCTGACAGTTTGACAGATAGAACGGCCGCCATTACTGGTTCGTTTCTTTAGTTCTGCCCGACCAAATTTCTGTTAAAGGCTGCGACACCGGTCACCGGACATTCTGTACATTATGTATTGTGTAATAAACTTACACCCTGACAACTTCACGCGACATGGACGCCCTCCCTCGCACGCCAATTTATTCTGGTACGTCTATAGTCCCGTAATTTCATTATTTACTGGGCGAATTCGTAATCGTTGGAAATTGTGACAATCCGTGATTTATTCCGCAAACTCAATTAATAACAGTCCAACTACAGCCACAACCGAATCCCAGAAGACCCGAACACACAACTCGTCACTGACGTGAAATTACATTACCCAGCTGTTGTAGCACTGAAGCCTCAATTTAAGTACAATTGGGGATTCGAAAATCGAGACTGTCCACAATCTTCCCCACTGTAGAGGCTTCCTAGACTAGCAAACAGGTACGAACAACTGGACGTCTTTGCTAATAATTGTATATTATTCAATTATATCGACTCCTTGGTTTTATTGCCAGAACGTTAAACCCATTTCAATCACCGTATACATTAATCACTTTATATTTTTCATTTGTACGCAGTCAACTGGAGGTTGGATCAGTAGTCTGGAACACTCATCATTCTACATACAGTGAGCGACTTGAAAATATCCAACACAAATTTTTCAATATTTTAAATTTCCGTTCCCGTTTAGAATTCAACTCATACACAGAAAGCGAGTGTTACCATAAAATCCCTCCTCTATCATATCGAAGATGCATACAAGATCTGTGTTATCTTTATAAAATCTTGAATAACTTGGTTGACTCACCCTATTTATTAGAGCAAATAGGTTTAAGTTGTCCTACATACTCAACGCGTTCAAATAATTTATTTTACGCAAACTTTGGTAGGACTAACTACTTAAAAAACTGCTTTGTAACTCGTTGCACCTCAAAATACAATATGTTAAATTCTACAAATAATCTAGACATTTTTACTGACAATTTGCTTTTATTTAAAATGAAACTCCGTAATCTCATTAATGACTATTGATTTGATACTTCTTTAATTGAATCCCATTCCCTCCCTCTCCCCACCCCTCCCATTTTATGCATTATCATAATTCAAATCTTTGAAATATTTATTATTTATCACATATTCTTTATCATTGTTTTTTATTTAGTTTTTTTTTACCAGCTTCGAGGAAACTTTACTGGTCATACTCACGAATATTTTTTTGATATTATAAAAAAAAATGTACTGTATGTTTCCCAAATAAAATAAAATAAAATAAAATAAAATAAAATAAAAATAAAATATATTAAAAGGTATATTGAAAGATTACTAGTATTTGTCGAATTGGACTTAAATAATTGAGTTGTATTTGTATGCATATTTTTTATTATAATATGATTTTCAAAGCTTGTGCTATATCTTGTCACTCTACATTATTACTTTTTTTGTTTTTAAATTTCTATTGTATTATTTTTTTCTTATGCTTCTGCTTTTTATATACTTTCTTTTTACTTTATATTATATTTTTCTTTATATATTTGTATCTGAATTTTAAGAATTTTCTTTCCTTCATGTCATTATAATGTTTACATGTTATTATTTTTATCTTTCTTTAAACTATATATTCTTTTAAATTCTGTTAATGTACACTTAACCTATCTATTGTAAAAGCTATATAGGGTGTTCATAAATAAATAAATAAAAATAAATTTTCTTTTTGTATCCTATCTATTCAAGACACGTTGGCTATCATTCATCCCGGAATGGCTCCACAGTAGACTGGCCAAACCAATGTCTCAGGTTTTCCAGGGCCACGACTTCCGACAATCTTTTCCTGCATTGAGATCCAACATCTCGTACTTTTCTGGACGTCTCATCACATTTTCGAGATGTTGAAGTTTTCGGATTTTTATTGTTTTAATTACTCATTTTTGTTTATTCTGACAAAACATCTTCTTTTGTAATTCTGTCCATGCAGCTTATTTTGAGTATTCTTCTGTAGATCCACATCTCGAATGCCTCAGGTCGCCTTATCAATTCTTCAGTAAGCGTCCATGCTTTCATTCCTTAAAATAATATCTAAAGCACGTACCATCACGATCGTTATCCTAAGTTGAGATCATGACTGCAAAACATCTTTTTCATGCGGATAAATGTTGCACGAGCTTGCTCAATGTGGCATTTGATTTCTACAAAAGGATCCTATCTTTCATTATCATTTCAGCTCAAGTAAACAATACTTTTACCTTCTCTAATTTCGTCCCAGCAATATAAAGACTTTCATTGTCAACTGCGTTATTTTGTTTATGAACATGTATTCTAATCCAAAATTCTCACATGTCTTAACTGCTTGATTCAGCAAAAGTGGTAGATCAATACTGTTACCTGCTAAAAGTACGATCTTACCTCGTCCAATTTTTTGGACATGATGAACGATGATGGATAACGAAGCTGACGATGAATGGAAAGGAGAAAGATACCCATCTCCAGCATGATGGATTGATCGGATCAAAGGCGACACTGTCTTTTTGCTGAACTACGGACTGCAGAGAAAGGCAGGTAGAAGAAAAATCATCGAGGACATCAGCAGGCCGATTTATAATGATTTCGTGACGACAGCACACAAGATGAGAGTATCAGGTGTATAATTCTGTCAGGGTGGCTCCCTTATTCTCACGTATTGTCAAGGCAGCATCCTTATCAATCAATCAATATATCAATAAATATATATATATATATATATATATAAAGAAACGCGTGTTTCCCTACCCGCCAAGTTTTCACCACAACCACCCACTGGTGGTTATGATGGTGGATATCCCTCGGTGTCACATCGAAAATATGCGAGTTTGGTGGGGGTGGTCGTGCGTGGGTGGGAGTGGGTGACGAAAATGTGCTTTTTAGCACATTGTTTTGTTATGGGAAGGCCGCAAATGCTTCAGATTGTTTCAAAATAGGCGCGCTGACTGTGTCGATGAGTCTAGAAGGTTCCGGAAAAACTTTCTCTAGAAAATTCTGGAAGGAGAAGGTTCCAGAAAATTCCCGAAAGTTGTATAAGGTTATTAACTGAGTGGCGGAATGTGTCGGTGTGTCTAGAAGGTTCCTGTACGTTCTAATTTCTTGGAAGTTCTGGAAGGAGAATGTTCTAGAAGGTTTGCGAAAGTTCTACGACGATCCAAATAGTGTTTTAAAAATCTACGTATGCGAAGCCGCGCGAGCACAGCTAGTTACCATATATTGTATCAGAGTGGCTTCCTTACTCCCATGTATTCATCAGTATTAAGCGTAGCTTCGTAAACCTTTCACTACCCCTGTGAGATTAGTCCAGACAGCAGTGTATGTTGGTGGGGCGTGACGGAGATGCCTAGTTCGCTCGCATATATTATCATATAATACCCGGAGCCTCTATTATAAGTTAGCCTTGGAAAACATTTCCTTTGTATGAAACCGAATTAAGGTTCGATCCATCAACAGCCCTGGGGGGGGCGCATTCACAGGTATTTATTATTTACCAAAGTGCCCGCTCCGCCCCGCAGATGCGGCCGCGATACCGCGTGCTATAGTTCCACGGGCGCCACGCACGCGAGCTGAAGGTCCGGGAGAGATTCGGACTCAGATAGCGGGGACATTACATTTTCGTGGAAGCATGCTGGTATTAATAAAATTAAACAGCTCATCCGGTCTGGTACACATACAATGAATATGAAGGTTCAGCGATTTATCAAAACTGACTTTTATATAAAGGGCTACTAATGAACGAGAAATGAAATAAATATAGAAATCTTCCTAAGAAACAAGCAGACCAGCAAGTTAACAAGGTTGCCAAGACCAATCTGAAGTAGGATTTTGCTGGTCACGTAGCAAGGCTTAGCGATGGACCTGATGGTTCCTGCATTAATTTAGAGGTTGGCCTCAAAAATATTGGTCTGGCGACCTGATGAAAAAGCTGGACTTAAATGGATAGGGATTACACAAGAGATAGACTGATGGAGGAAAGTTTATTCCTACAAACATTCCTATACTCAAAGATTGATGCTCAGAGGTTAATTTATACGTATGTTTTTCACATTTAAAAAAAAACAGAAGGATTTATATATTTTTTGAAATTAACGGACATACGAGTAGTTCAATAAAATATAATACAAGACATGAACAACATGAAATACATCAGAATAAAAGTTATAGCAATTTAAAACAAATGCAAGGGCAAATGAAAAGTACTAACAAGATGGAGACAAGATCTGGACTATCTAATCAGAGATTGTTTGAATATGAATTTAGCTATTTGATGGCCAGCTTAAAGTTCATATCTCTTGACTATGTTCGAAGGTATGTAGACTGATAGCACTGACAGATGATGATTTAGAAGAAATTCATAAAAAAATGGTGCCATTAAATTTGTAGTTCTTCACGAATGCAGCTGTCAGGCTGTCGGTCGATGAAAGGAGAGTAAAAAGCTTGGCGAGCGCAGCATCCCATTGGGTGCGTTTAAAACTATACACCTCCCTTATCATCACAGATGTAAAATAAATAATTAAGACATTTAGGCCACAAATTCACCAGGGAACAAATTGTCCCTCAACATCACGCGCAAAATAGAGTCTACGTGATGCTGCAACGTCGCGCACTGTTCCGCGCAACATAGCGCGGCATTTCTACGTGCCACGGCAACGTTGCCATGCGCACGGTTCCCGAGCGAGCGCACGGGGACATCGTACCGCGCGTCAGTACCACGTGGTATGTTGACAAGCTAAGACGCATGCGCAACAGTTACATATGTAATAAATTTTCAAAATCAGTTGTTGTCATTCGAATGAAATTGACAAATGATCCGTCAGACATTCGAAGATCGCATAGAATATCCATCCTTATTTTCCTTTGCAGTAAACACTTTTGCACCCACTACCTTTTCCTGCTCTTACGTTTCGATAAACTTGTTAGAATAAATAGATACGCAGCACTTATCATCATAACCCTTTTGGCGACATTTCAACGAAAAGTGATATGCGAGTCCCGGTGTGTACACGTCAAATGACCGCGTCATTGTCCCTGAAACATGAGCGTAGACGTTGGGCGATTTGTCCCCTAGGAAATATATGGCTTTAAAATAGCAAATAACGATTACTCACCTCCACTGGAAGCCGTGAGCGTGTCGGGAGTGGGGTCCAGCAGCTGCTGGCTCACCGAGTTGTTCTCACTGAGGGGCGAGGGCCCCGCGCAGATGATGGGGCTCGGCGCCCCGCCGGGCAGGAGGGTCTGGGCCTCTTCCAGCCCCAGCCGCTCCATGGGGCGGCGCCCCAGGCCTCCGGCTCCGCGCTCCAACATTCTCCAGCATCTAACGGTCTCAAAACTGAATCTGCACTATCGCGAAACACAACTACCGACAGACTACAAAAACCTTATTTTATTTTAACACTAAATCTATTGTATCTGTTATTTTTAGCAAACTTATTCACTTGTGAATAGTAGAGCTACTGCTAATTCCGGTGTGATTGCAAACAATTTCCTTTGAATGACTTTACATCTGTCGAATTCCAGTTGCATAGTCTATTATTGTTTCATGATAATGAATCACTATACTGATTAATTTATTCTGAGGATCTCTATGCTCTCTGATTGTCACATCTCCTAAGTAGTCCTCGCGATTTACCAGTTGTATGGTTTCTTTACTGAAATGAAAATAATCCCATTTACAGTGTTGGAGTGTATACTGCCTTGACACACTAATATTTTATTTCCTGTTTTTAATACAGGCGTATTCGATAGACATCGTTGTCATTAACATAAGTCAAATCGTTACATCGTCGCTCGATTCATTCAGTCGGAGCATTGTTCAAGTACATCAATATTATTGTTAGCATGGAGGACAACAAAGGATATAAGTACCTTTTGTTATTTTAAACACATTGTCACTGTTTTATGTACGGTTTTAAACAAATCGGCGTTTTACGATTTCATTTGCTGAATAATTGAATAAATTCATAATGTATCTATTTTGACATGGCGTCATTTAGCAAGTGTTACCCAAAGTTCTAATCCCAGTTTCAGCTTGAACAGTGTGACGTCACCCGTTATCACAGTCGCTGACACCGATTTCAAACACCATCATCATCTCGTTATTTTTTGCACGATCGAATCGTTCATCACCCGAAGAAATTATTTTAAAGAATCGCAAGTTTTTAAATCTCCCTCTCTGCTAGGGTGTACCTTCTTCTGAGAAGGTTTTGTTGGAGAAAATAATTGTGTTTCGTCCGCTCGGTCCATCCCTCGGGCCGCCCCGCCTCGGAGCGCCACCTGAAATAGAGGAAATTTATTAGCGGGTTAATAATAGCGCTGATGGAAAAGTCGTGTCTTTATCTTCGCCGAAATAAAATCGAGATTGTTTCGTGATTTGAATTATCACATTTATTATTTTGAATCCTCCGTCTTGGCTAGGGAGGAATGAATGAAAATACTGGAAATTAATTAAAAATGTCCTTAGGTTTACACAGCGGTTCAAAATCTTCTGTGTATAGTTTTCTGGGATATTCTGCCGTGTATGTGACCTATCTGGCCAACGTTTCAGATCCCATTGCAGGGTCCATCATTAGGGCTGATGTGGTGAGTGTGTTGAAGTGTAGGTTAAGTATTACCTTGCAATACCGTACGGAAGTCAGGGTGTCTCCAAGATTGTGTTATGTTAAGTACTGGATTGCAATAACGTGTCGAATGTAGAGTATGTGTGTCTTGATGTAGTGTGTTGTGTATCTACTAACAGATAGGTTCCCGATCCTTGAGACCTACGGTGTTTATAGGCTCGACTGTCAAAATTGCGACAAAGTGCATGCGGGACAAACAGCACGCACGATTTCAAAGAGGGTTGATGAGCATAAAAGAGCATGCAAACTCGGTCACCCGGAAAAATCGGCATTGGCTGAACACTTTCTAGATACGGGCCACCATTTTGCATTTGAGCCGAAAATCTTAGGAAAGCCCCAAAGTCACCACACGCGCCTGGTCAAAGAAGCAATTGAAATATACAAGCACCCGGTAAACATTAATAGGGATGACGATCTTTTGAGTTAAAAACCTCGTGGTATCCTGCGCTGCAGGAGAAATCAAATCGACGATCCGCACAGTCCGACATCCGTTAGTAGATACACAACACACCACATCAAGACACACACACACACCCTGCATTCGACACGGTACTGCAATCCAGTACTTAACATAACACAAACTTGGAGACACCCTGACTTCGGTACGGTATTGCAAGGTAATACTTAACCTACACTTCAACACACTCATCACATCAGCCCTGATGATGGACTCTGCAATGGGATCCGAAACGTTGGCCAGATAGGTCACACATACAAGGCAGAATATCCCAGAAAACTATACACAGAAAATGGAAATTAATTAGCGATTTATTAATTAATAATTAGTTATCTATTCAATGTACAAAGTCACACAAAACGAATTAAACTTAACGCTTTTCTTTAAATTACACCTTTTCGCCATGTATTAGTTGTAAATAAATACTTGATTATTTAAAATTCACTAGAACATTGCACCCAGTTCTCGATCGCAGCATTTATCGCTTATTTATTTCTCCAATAAGGTACTTCGCTCGATTATTCGCTTTATTTGTCGCTTCAGTTCGCGGCCGATTTCGCACCGAACGAACTGTCAAATGCTAATATTTTCGTACTTTCTAGAAAGTTCTCGTTGCTTCATCATTGAATCAAGCATTTCTAGATGTTTCCCGAAGGTTTTAGATCACTTTAGATTGTTATAGGCCGTTCTCAATTTTTCGACATGTTGTAACAAGTTGTAATGGGGGGTTCGGACAGCGTGTAAATTATTTTTAGCATATCGTTACAATGTTAATAAATATTGTGAATATAAACTGGTCTTAAAAATTGAATAATAATTTTCCGGCGTCCTGCAGTTATATTTTTATGACGACAATTCAGAAAGATATCATATATACAATAAAGAGAATATTATTTATCCATTTCATCTCACTACGATACACCTGTGCCGAGATGACAACTTAAAATAAAGTACTATATATAATAAATCAATTTCTTAGATATTGTCACGAAATTGTGACTGTGGGAGTTAAATGAAACAGTTGAAATATTAATTATAAAGTTTCATTAAAATACTTAAATCATTGGGACACGAATTTAACTGGAGATTCCTTCCTCGAGGATCATTGCGGGACAGCACAAAACTCTACCATTTTGAAACGTTCAATGAATAATATTAATGTTTTTTTCAATTTGAATGTATATTTTGATGCCTCAAAGTTGTGTCAAATTTTTGCTTAGTAAAACTTTTTTCTTCACGTTTTTAAAAGATATGTTTATCCAAAAATAATGATGGTACCAAGCTCTTGAGCCGTTAAGAAAATATCTCTTTGAGAGCAACTCTTAAGGTGTTTCTGAACAGGGCTGAAACAAAATCCCTTAATCCGCCTTTGACCCCCGAGTTAACCAAGTATTCCTTTCATCTCGGGGTCTTTTCACACAGGCGGCTGGACCACCTCGCCGCGGGCGCCGCACAGCCTCCGAGGGTGAGAGGCTACAAAGGGCCCTCTGAGGACACGCTCGGGTGGTCAGGTGCACCCTGATAAGACAGCCAAATAAAACATTCATTTCTTACCCTAATTACTGCGCAGACCCAGAATTATCATATTCTGTTTAATAAAGGAAAGATCTCGCTCGGCTCGCCTTCCGGTAAGCAAACACAGAGAACCCCGAAATGTGTTTCTACCGACGTGGTCATGGCGTAACCACTAGCCGTATGGCAGTAGTTACCTACGTCCTTTATGGAGTCAACCACCGACCACGCACATTCTTTGATGCGTATCATATGTGGGAGACTAATAAGTCCATCCGTACTTACTGTTAATTATTTACTACATTTCACAATTTCGAGTTGAAATGCTAAATTCTCGAAAAAGAAATCCAAGCGTGGTTCACTGGCTTGGGGCGGGTAACAGAATTAAGTACGCGCTTGGCAGTCGGTTGTGTCCCTGTTCTGGTGTTGTCAGATGGTGACATCCAGCGCATACTCCTCCTTCAGCCATTACGAGGTGAGGGCAAAACCTGGAAGCTTGAAGCGGACTCGTCTGCCACTCCTCGTCTTATAGGGCTTGTGGCCATGGCTGAATTTGACGAAGATACTGAACTAAAACAGACTCAGGTGGAGAAGCATAAGAATGCTTCAGTCTTTCTGGATCCTTTGGGCGAGGATACTGTAGAAAATGGTGTCTGACATTGCGAGTGCAGTGAGTTGGTGCTGGTGTTGGTTATGAGTACCCGTCCGCCGTCCAGTGAGTCTTGGACGCATGGTATGCCAGGCTCGCATTTTTGGTGTGTACCATCAGGTTGCTTGAGTTAACATGTGCCAGTTGTCGGTGTTGTTCCTTACAGACCATAGTGGGGAATGTTGTAAAAACTGTAAATGAGGTTGTCTTCTTTGTTGGCCAAGATGAAAATATTCGGTTTCGTTTTTCTTGCTTGATATACATAATACAATTTGAAAACTTTAATTGTTGTCAAATATATTATTTATAAGCAATCATAAGCATTTTTTCTTGTTTGAATAAAAAAAATTAATACGATAAAACTGTTGTGACGAGGGATTCCTATTTTCGTCGGACTGGTTTTTCATCTGTAGCTCTTTAGTCGAGATTGCACGTGAACGCACCTGGCGCACTGGCGACACAAGAAGAGTGATTATATTGACTCAGAGCAACTTAGCCAGCGTGTCTTTACACGTACAAGTATCTTTACCTCATCTGCGAGGTAGGAGACTGCTTTAGTGGTAAAATAATGCCAATCAATATGGCGAAAGAGCAGAGTATGGGGGCTTTCGCACGTAGAATGGCCCTGGGTTATTCCAAAAATCTATTTGTACCACTATCGTCTTTTTTAACTCGTATGCTTGCTTGTCTGTCGAAAAAACTTTGGATCGATTTTTAGCCCTTTTCCCGTGAACCAATCGAGCTGCAACTTTGCAGACAGACTCGTGGCGAAGATAAAAATGATGTAACAAATTTTCGTTCAAAAAAATTAATAATTATAGTATGATTTTGGATTTTTCGGAATTTTTTATTACTCGCTTTCGTAGCGTCGCCCGACTCGAGCCCAACACGTAGTTCTAGCGCCAAACCTGTTTCCACTAGTAAATGAGAAAGGGAGTACAATAAAAACTTGGTTTTTATGGGTTAGTTTTTTTCAAAGTAAACAGTTTTATCCAACGCCGCATCATCCCTGGCTTTAGTGACTTATACATAACAAAGGCTGTATTTCCATATTTTCAGTGCTGGTTACTTCAATCTTCTTATGATTGATAAGGTGCGGTGATTTTGTAGAATTAAATATGAATAATGCAGTAGAGAGACGTGCGGAGGTGTGGATATTGAGAAAATTCTGGATCATAATTACGTGGTAAATAAATTATCATAAAAGTCAGATACACTTTAGATGCGAAGCTGCCGATTCATTTGAACGAACTAATAAATGCAGAATATTTTGAGTGTGTTCAAATCTTTCAGAACAGTGCTGGATTTTTGCCACAGAGACATCATTAATGTATATTATAGATATCTCATAGAGACGAAACCAGTAAAAAGGAATTTAATAAATTTTTTAAATAATGCTTCTTGCGTATCATACTGTAATGCTAGTAATTCGGATGAATTTTCATTAAACAAATAAATAACATTGCTATCAAAAATTTCCCTAATCAATTGTAGAGGTCTCTTTAGCGACATTAGCGACATTAGAACAATTAGCGACATCTGTGGGCATTTAGGGGGAATGAAAATGCTTTGGGGCAGGCCGCGTTGAGGATGGTTACAACACACATGTAAAGCGTGGCACGCAATTTAAATATATACAACTTCCAAAAAATTAGTAGACATGGTGTATTCTATCATGGGTGGAAATGATAACTTGAGCCAGCCCTACGATAGGTTGCAAGCCTTACGTACACCCAAAAGACTTCTATACCTACTTTCCCATTGTAAAAATACAGTTTCGTCTCTGTGAGACATCTATAATATACATGAACTTGTAAATATTCAGCGTGCCTTTTTATAGGAGAATAATACATTAATAAAATACTTATTTTTTTATTACATTTAATGTAGTAACCTGTATTTGTACACAGCAAGGTGCAATATATTCCCACTGGCATCAATTTTGATGTCGTATATATACAAAATTATTTTTTATGATGAAATAACACGTCTGGTATCTAAATATAATAATTTCGTTGTGTCTTTCTGTCTGTCCGTAACGTCCGTAACTTTCTGGAATTAAGCTGGAATTAAAATTTATTTAGTGAGGCGAGAGTTATATGTTAAAAACTAATACTAGGTATTCGTATTTTTGGATGCGTTTAATGATGAGGTTCAATTAACCGGTCGGATGCCGATCGTACGTAACGCGGAATGTACCCCGTCTGCCGCGCAATTTCGCGCACGATTGCTGTTTTTTAGACACATTTGTGTGATGTATTCATGTAAAAATCAACAATAATCGCTAAGAAGTTTCAGTTTCTGGTTTCTCAATATACATATTTCAATAATTACTTATTCATTAATTGTGAAAATAAGTTACGAAATTTACTGTCAGAAATGTACGCATATATTGTATTGTATTGTATATATATTGTATTTTAATATTTTCGTTCTAAATATATCAAAGAATATAAAAATACTTAATTTTAACACTTTTTTATTAAAAAAATAACATTTTTTAAGAGATAAATAACACAATTAATGCGCGGCTGGAATACGACATTTGGAATGATTTTTTGTCCGATTTGCGTAGCAAATGAGATTACTTGACAAATAGAAATCGTTCATTAATTTAAAAACTTGAGATACACTCAATAATAAGCTTTAAAAACCCATAAAAGCAGGTAAAATAGGCCGAATTCGCTTACGTGTAGCGCAGATCTGCGCTGCGGCACACAGAGGGTACAAAAGTTTTCGCGCAGATCTGCGCTCCGGCACCCGACCGGTTAAGATATTATTATAGTCAGGAAAATGCACCGATGGGGACATTCATATTTGCATTGCCGTCATAAAATACGTTTTGAAGAGATTCGTTTGATATTGGTGAATTAATGACGCTGGGACTAATCCAGTGACGGTCCGCGATTTTACAATATGCATTTAATCGTTAGTAATTACAGTTCCGGGTTTATTGTCTAATCGTTAAATTGAAATTTATCGTAATCGGAGGTTTTATTTTTCTACTACAGTACCCGCGGGTTAAATAACTTGGAACCACCGATAGAAACAAATCAAATAACTGTGATTGTTTCTAAATAATTTAATTCGTAGGCCGTATTCGCATGAGAATACCCTGAAAAATCGTTAATCCAAGGGAGGTTGGAGGAAAGTCACCAATACCATGGACTGACAGGTTAAACCTTCAAAGATTGCTTCAAAGCAGGGGAAATTCCATGGACTGGAAAAGGTAACAGATTATTGTGAGAGAATCAAATAGTTTAGATCTTAAGACAACTAGAAGAGGAATATATTGATCAAAAATCAAGTAGATGACAAACAAAGCAAAGGTATTCAAATTAGGCGTGATGTGAGACAAGGATGTATTTTATCACCTCTGCGTTTTAACCTGTACTCAGAGTGAATGTTTAAAGAAGCTACAGATGATAGTACTCTAGAGATATTTATAAAGGGTAAAAAGTAAATAGTATTAGCTTTGAGAATGGTACAGTGCTATTTGCAGACAATGCCCATGATCAACAAAAACTGGATAAAAATGTGAATGAATCTAGCAACACTTATGACATGAAGATTAATGCCCAAAAATCAAATTATTGATAGAGTGCCACCAGTAGAAATTTGGTCGGCAACTTTCCTTGTTATTTGCTAATTGTAGCCATTTCTCCCCCCCCACAGCGGTTATGTCGTCGGCCCATCTCTTTTGAGGTCTTTCGATGTCTCTTTTATTCTCCCAAGGTGTCCACTTCAGAACTCTGGAAGTTAATCTTGTAGCATCCTGCCTTGCAACATTCCCTGCCCATTGCACTTTTAGCTTCGCTACACGATCCATGATAACCACTACTGTAATTCCGCGCCTAATTTCATCGTTTCTTATTATATTATAACTCTTAGGCTTACGCCAAGCATGGATCTCTCCATGGATCGCATGCATTTGAGCTTTTCTACACTTTTCTTTGTAAGGGCCATTGTCTCCACTCCATACGTCATCACTGGCGAAATCTGTCTTAATAATTGTAATAGATCTGAGGAACGTATGTCGCGACGCCAGAAAGAGACTGCATGACAGAGAGAGAGAATGTATAAAAAGGCGCGTGAATGTCGAGTCGAGCCTCTTTTACTACCATTGTTATCGAGACCGCATCTTACTGTATAAACGATTGTCTAAACCATTATTGTTACCGAATAAATACTTACGAGAACACAGTCTTTACTTGGAGCAACCTCATCCCGAAACAAG
>JADDOH010012493.1:0-28068 GCA_016648135.1 Agrypnia vestita | reverse complement strand
AGTGGACTTCCTTTGCAAAACTGAGAATTGTGTCAAAAATCATTGCAACAACAAATGAAATATTGTGTAACATATTGCAATAACAATATACACAATAAGGTTGTCAGGTAGCAGTGTGTGGTTTCTGTCACATAGTCTTCAGTAATCTACTCTCATCTCTTTTCTAAGCATAAATTACTTTATTATAACGATAAATAAATATACTACACGAGTTATTTTAATAGAATTGAACAGTGATAAACGTTTGAAGTGGACCTACTTTTGAAATAGACTGAAGTGATCTATGTTCACAGTACATTAGACTGACATAGGAAATAAACAAGAAACTGGTGAAACTGATAGTGAAGTTTGTAGTGTAAAAGTGATGTGTTTTGAATTTTAGTGTTCCATTGTAGACATGTTTTTTGAAAATATTTTTTAAAAATGCATTCTCTTCAAATTTAAAGAGTGACGATATGTAAAATGCAATACAACTTAAATAGTGAATTTAAATAACGATGTATTCAAAAATTAAAAGTGTTTTTATTTTACTGTTTATAGTATTCATAGTATATATGTTACAGTGAATCTGATTTTCTAGTGAGTCCATCATTCACTGGCATTTTAGAGAAAGTATATTCAAGGTCATTCTTATCATATTCAAAGAGTTTTTCACCAATAGAAATGAATACAATATTTTAACTTGCACTTACTAGTGAATTTATTGGTTTCCGAACTGTCAAAAATTAAATTTGACAAGTCTGAAATCCGTTTCCGTAAAAATCTATGCTTTTAAACGAACTTTTATTTATCCAAATTGAAACAACCGGGCCTTGAATAACAGTTTAATAAGTCATTGCGTGAACAAGGTTCTTACTGCATTATTAATTTCTTCTGTGCAAATCAACATTATGTAGATAACGGATATTATTAAAATAGTCATTTTGAAGTGTTGAAAGTTTCGTCTGCACCAATTCTTCATTATATGATTTTATAACAAGATTCTAATGGCACATGGACCTTGTTTTTCAAAATTTATTTTGCGTTTTGTGTCTCATTCTACACTAGTCTAGTCCAAAGTCATCACAAAGCGACAGTATTTCTAATTTTTATCCTTTGAGCGATAGCATATTCTCTATTCTGTGGCGATAGTTCTGTTTCTCGAACTGTCACACTTTTGGACTGGTCTTTGATATTCAATGATTAGTTTAGGTAGGTAACTAAAACGTAATATATTTTTAAAATTTTAATCGCGAACACTTACGAAATTCTGATCATCTTATAATTCAAAAGACAGTCGATTAAACTCATAAAAATGATACGGTGCGAGCAAGCTTCACGTCTGTCACCGACGTCGATCCGAGTAAGTTTGCGAACTTAAAAACCGCGCACTTTATGTTGTACGTCTACCACCCGTGCTTACACGTGCGCAAACAACAAACGAAAACGACATTAGACACATTTTTGATAAAAAGATAGAAAATTGGAAATGCGGAAGAATCTGAATGAATTCAAACGTAAATGATGACTTAGAATCTCTTTGATTTTTGTATTTTTCGCATCGAGTGTTTGTTACTTGACGCACTTTTAAAGTTTCATTTAAAATTAATAATACCGGGTGTATGTTTATTTATGTTTCTATATTTGTAAGAAATAAACTTTTGTTGTATTGTTATAAAAAAAACATATTTAATAAACTTAATTGACAAAATACATATTCATTAATAAAAATTTTCCCTTAACCCCCAATATTTACATGGTGACATAACCTCGTTTTGTTCCGGCAGTCGTCAGATATCATAAAAAACCCGAGTGCGCGATCTTTCAGCCGACACCTTACTTCGCGATTCGTATTCGTTTTGCGGTGCCGCTGTCCTATTTTAATTTAGGAGTTAAAATAGGACCGCAAAATGAATAAAAATCGTCTAGTGTAGTGCCGCCTTTATACTTTCTACGCTTTAAGAATTACGTGTACAAATTGATGGTTTCACCGATATATTGTCTATGCTTTGAGTAATGTATGTTCACGGAACATAGAAGCGTCGTTATGATTTTCGCGCGCTCGAATCGCTGATGGTAAAATGAGTACAATTAGTAAAAAAGAGCATTATTCAAGCGTTAAAAACATTTACATACACTAATTAGTGTATCCCTTTTTACGTTACTTCATTACTAACGTAATTTGTACGCGCTTGAGCCGGAGCCCAAACACAAAAGATCGTAACTGCCGCGTTGAAAATTCATCTAATGTTGGCGTATTGAATTTTGGAAAGAAAAAGTAAAATTCACAATTTCGCTCGTAAATTTCAATGAATGTGGAGTTGACATATTGAATTTTCTAAATAATTCGGTGTAAAACCGGGGAAGTAAAAAAATTCATCCGCGTAAATTGCGGGAAATATTTATATGGGAATGTATGGAGATGAAATGGGATTTCTAATTTTCGGTGTAAATAGCGGGAAAACGTAAAAACGAGGAACGTAAAATCGAATTTTTACTGTATTTATAATGGCACCCATGACAGAATAACACATCTATCAAATTTTTAGAAGTTTTATATATTATATTTAAGTTTTACAACGCGTTTCATATGTATGTTGTAATTATCATTAGTGTGACCGGCATCTAAAGCTTTTTCACTCCCCTTAATTAAACACATATGTCACTAATGAGATACATATTTTTTATTGGAATTTTTTTAAAGCAAAATCCTTCATATGTGTAATGAGATTCTTCCGAATTAAAATTTGGACAAACTCAAAATACATTTTCAGTATCAAAAAATAATTGGATACTTACAAACCGACAGCTGAATACTGCTTCGATTGGACACTTGTTAACAAGAGTTAGGCACTTTGTGCTGGTCTGCAAAACACTAACTTCACCCCAGTGAAAGGATTCGGGGGAACAACTTATCTTAGGGCCGACGCCAACCAATTCTACATGGCTCAAAAACACGGGACATGGGTCACCAAACAACTGAAAACTATAACAAAATCAAAATTAAGCCATTTCTCGTTCGTTTGCATCTTTAGAGTTTCATATGAATTTAACATTTATATCCTTGAAAGCATTATATCTATTGCTAGTAAGAAAATAAACAAAATAGTGTTGCTTTCTATAAAATATGATGGAATCATAAGTCTTATGTAAAAAAAAAAAATTGCGGGAAACTTCGTCATTATACTATAATAATAATCTACGTCAAAATTACATTATAATAGAAAATATTCTTAACACTTTGGGTAAGTCAACGGTTAAGGAGTTTAAGGAGTTAAGGGTTTCTGATTTATCTTCTGTAAAACCTTAGTCTATCATGAAGGCAACTTATATTTAATATTAAAATTCATTCGCTATGATAAAAATCAAATAAAATGATTCAAACCGTGCAGAAATTTGAATTAGATTATTTTTGCAAGGTTTTAATAATTTTATTTGAACAATATTTTTATATGTCATGTTCTGAGATCACTTAAGCTAGCTCATACAGGTCGTAAGCCCTGGGTCATACTATAAAAATATTTCCATACAGGTTTTTCACATAAATATAGCTTCGTCTCTGTGAGACTTTTATAATTTATCTTAATTTTATTTGACTTGAATAAATATAAGCTACTTTCACAACGCTCACAACATTTTCCAGAACATAGATAAAATAGAAAGAAACAAAAATGCAAACTTTGATGTCGCTTATCTCCATGTTGACATTTCACCCAAAGAGTGAAGAATATCTTTTACTCAAAATTGAATTTTCCCTCGAATTTTATTATATGTACTAGCGACGAGATATCCTTATATGTATTACATGGATTATTTTTCATGCAGACAAGTCTATTAACCATCTCTAATCTATTTTACCAGGGGCCTGCAGTGAGAATAAGAAGCATGACTTTTATTTAAATATATATTGGGAAAAAAAATCGAAATTAAATATTTATCTAGCAGAATATTATGAAATATTTAAATCTGGATTATATGTTATTCATTGTGAATGGAATATTACGAAATATATCCCTTATTTCGGTTTCTTTTCAAAATATATGCTTAGGAAAAAGTCATGCTTATTGTTCTCACTGCACGCGCCTGTACTTTACGAATGATTTTTGGCTAAGTATATTAAATGTGATTTTACAGAAACAATTGGGTTAGGCATTTTTCGATAACCATATTAGAAAGAATCACTGAAAAATGAAGTAATTGTTATTACATAACAAAAAATTACATTTTATCAGTATAATACAAATTAAGATAAAAACTAAATCAATATAATATAAACTAGGGCTGCATTCCGTGATTTTTCATTATCCGTATTTTTATTTATTTTTAGATTTGTGTTAAATTATTAAGTTAAGGTTGATTGCATGAATCAAATAGTGTATGTGCGCCTTGACAAAACTGATTGACAAATTATTCAAAGTGGTTCATAAAAAGTTATTTTTCAAAGTTAACAAACAAAATGTACCTGATCTTTAATGATTTTGGTCCTACACTTTGTGTATGAAGCAGCACACCTATTTCAAATGATTCACCACTTTTAATAATTGCTTCACTTGGTACCAGCTCCCAAAGAACATCTCCTGCCACAGCCTAAAAAACAACCAACTTTTGAAATAAATCACAGAAATACCATAAATATTTATTGTTGGGGCCCAAAAATGGACCATGACTGAATAAAATAACTATATATGTGGGGTATAAAAGCAAAGGCAGCAATATCCAAAAAATTAAAAAAAGTTTTGAATGCAGTCATCGAGGATTACTAATTTAAAATGTACTGAATTTTAGATTTTATATATCTATATCTTCCAAAATCATGTTACCTTTAAATTTAAAGACTATGTTTCCCATAAAATCTCAAATTCAATACATTATATATTAGCAATCCTCGACTACAGAACTCAATTTTCTTTTTGGATATTGCTGCCTTTGCTTTTATACCCCACATATATGTATAGTACATAAGCCTCTACATTACAAACTTTCAAAGATACAAATGTGTCCAATTATTTAATAGGTATAAAATTCAAGAATGTACCGGAATTTCAAATTTGGTTAATTCATGTCTTTCACGCTTTCACTAGTTACATGCAGGCTTCTTTTAACAAATCGACGGCTCCTACGTATAATATCGTAACCCACAAAGCGACGATTTTGAGTTTGTTCTGTATTTCATATGTTTTTAATTATATATTTAATTCCTAGAACGAAAAAAAAAAAATTTTTATAATAATAAAACATTATTTATTGCAAAATATTTATTTTTCCTTCTTGGAATTAAAGATATAATTAAATACACATGTGTATACACAAAGAACTCAAAATCTTCAATTTGTGGGTTACGTTATTATACGTAGGAGCCGTCGAAATGTGTGTGCTCTTCGGAGTAGCAACATTTTGTTCAAATGCTATTAAATTTAAATGTAGTACAGCGCAGTGTTGAAAAATGTACGAAGTGCCTAAGTTAATGTTTTTTGACTTGCAAAAAAATTCAACTTACGAGTGAGGTCTCATAAGGAAACTTCACATATAGGGGAATTATTGTACTCCGATAAAAGAATAGTACCGTAGTAGTAGAATAGAATTTCACCTTAATAGGATAGTAATATCCGCACACTTTTGAAGCATTCAACACAGTTACGACAGTTAAATTTTTGTGGTTAATGAAGCATTCTTCCATCGTTATCTCGGGTGACTGTGAAATTATCTTGGGATATGTCGCGTTGAAGTTCAATGGAATCACAATGGGATTGATTTCTGAGTTTTGCAAGCACACTTCCAAGACAGTTTCTTGAGTTCTTTGCGCTCCCGCCACAAGTTTAACCTGTAGTTTAAAAAATTCTTACATCATTAAGCATAGCCTCTTCTATCAGGGATTGCATTAACCGGGTTCTGGATTAACCAGGATGGTAAAAATTTAGACAAAATATTATTTAAAGTTCCACCCTGCATAAATGATTGTAAATAATAATAAGGGTGTCTAGTCACCACTACTTAGAGATTGCAAACAGCTGGGATTGGGCAAATTAATATAAATATTAGACAGCACATTAGCAGGATTTATTTATTTATTTTATTTTATGCTTCAACATGCCAAGAGGGACAATTACAGAAGCGAAAAACATTACAAAACAACCACGCTCGAATAGATCACACAGATTAATTGTGACCTCACTGGGAATCGAACCCAGAACCCTCGGTCTGAGAAGCCAGTCAGCCCACTGGGCTAGGGAGATGCCAATGTTATGTTTTTATTATCTCAAATTGGAACTCGCTTTTAATTCAAATCAAGTCTAAAGTATTCATAAACTATAACAGTGGTGACATCTCTTGTTCACACATAATATCATGTTATTAACAAGGCATTTCGGTTAATAAAGTTGATGCATGTTGGATTTCCCATGAAATTTTTAAAATTAGGTTAAAAACAAAACAACTTTTTTCTTTTTGACTGACTGCAATGTTTTTATTTTTGTGTTTGGTCTTATTATTGTGACCAATACTGTCCTAGAAGTCATTTCCTCAAGATTATAATAATAGTAAGTAATAGATCTGAGGAACGTATGTCGCGACGCCAGAAAGAGACTGCATGACAGAGAGAGAGAAGGTATAAAAGGCGCGTGAATGTCGAGTCGCTCTCTCTTCTACTACCATTATTATTCAGACCGCATCTTACTGTACACCGTTTGTCTAAACTGTTATTGTCACCCAATAAACACTTACGAGAACAACGTCTTTATTTGGAGTTTCCTCATCCCGAAAGAAGAGTATTACAATTATAATATATGCATAACTTGAGTACCTAGAGAAGCTAGTTCTCACAATAAATTAAATTATTTGATTAACTAGGTTGAGGAAATATTCATTATCATGGCTTTGGAGCTTAGCTTAGATGGAGAGGGGTGTCAGATTTACAAACTGTTCCCAGCTAGTAAAAGTCGCAATCGCTAAGCTGACAAATGTATCACTGTTACTTTATAAGTACTCACGCATTAGTTTGATACTAAATAAATATGTATGTCTTAAAATAAATATAGTTGAACCGGGTTCATTCGAAATTTAAGGGACCTGAAATAAAACATTTTGAATTATACGGAACCCCGTTAATTCGATATTTCAAGATGCAAAAAAAATCATAATACGATAGCGAAATTTGCCAAATAATAATAATAATAAATAATAAATAAAAAAAAATAAAACATTTTAACGATTAATGGCCACTGAACAGGTCTCTTTCACTTACTTTAATTAGTTTTTCTTCAGTTGGCACAATTCTGCAGCTGCTTGGTTTAATCAAAAACTCTCTGGGCAAAGTAGGTAATTTTGGTTTCTCCAAAGTTTGAATAAAGTTGAGCACATTGATGCTAGGCGATATAACTCCATCAGTCGGGATTTTAAAATTTATTTCGAGGATTGCCTCCGATATGTTCTGAATTTTCAAATACTTTATCTGCTCAAACCCTGAAAATACAATATTAATAGTTTTACAATAAGTAAATACATTATCTAATATGTTACTAAATATCAAATATGTATGTAAGTTTTCCAGATTGATATGGAAAATATATGTCTAATGATACATGTTAAACGGTGATCTCTCTCTGTATAAACTGACTGAAAAATTCAAATAAACTCAAATCTTAATACAAAAATTCATTGAAATGAATACTCTAAATACTCTTCATTCGTAAAGTAATATAGACATATTTTCAGACTGTAAACCGAAATTCAAAAATAACGCTTTATTGCAATTAACAATGTTAGTACAAATTAATTGAGTATAAATTATAGAATTCTCACAGAGAGGAAGCTATTTATATATGAGAAAAGTGGATGGAAATCTCTTATACAATGGCTCAGGGCTTACAACCTATATGAGCTGACTTAAGTGATCACTCTACACAATGCAACGTTCACCAATTTCATCGTAAGAACATCCACACATTATCAATTTTTTAAAGTTCTATATACCTATATGTTCGAATCGAGAACACTACATATATTGCACTGGTCTCTGCTACAGATATCTGTTGTTATTTTTTCTCATTAACAAGTTAGTATACATAGATTTAAAAAATCATTAAATCATTAAAAAAAATGTTATTACAGATACAACAGTAAAAATCTTTGTAAATTCTTATTGCAGTATGGATATGAGCAGCTTCGTCTGAACGGTTTTAATATTACGCACGCATATGATGATTTAAAGGTATATTTGTTGACAATATTTATTTCAATATCATTGTGCATACAATTTGATGGGCACATCATGCCTGTTTCTGTGCTAAAATAAATAAAATGTCTCAAATAAATTGTAACTTGAGAATAATTATTTATTTTTGTATGTACAACCCCTTTTTTGAAAGCAAAAAAATCATATAAACTGTTAAAATTTTAAAATTTTTGACAAACTTCGAAAGATCGAGAACAATAAATAAAAATTTATTGATCAACGTTTCAATAAATTGGAATTACATATTAATTGATAATAAGAAAAAAATTTTTAGCTCTTGAAAAAAATCTATTATTGTAATGTTCACATTTGGTATTTTGTCTTAGCCAATCCCTGGTCTAGTGATTTTGTAGTTGGAGGTTCGGGCCTCATCCTAGAAGACCACAAAGTTAGTCTGATACTCATACATCAAACTAACCTGAATGTTGGAAAATACGCAGTAAAAATATTGATACGATACATGCTCATGTACATGTACACTGTATTTATTCATGTTTGATATTCCTAATGACTATTGTTGGCTATGAAGATAAACAAATTAATTTTACCAATTGGAACTGCTCCAAAATCAAGGATGTGTGGCTCGATTTTCAAACTGGGAGAATTTACATTACCCCTGAAAACAAAAATTTACTAAAGCAGATGAATTTAGTCCAGCTCAAAATATATTTCATGCAGGAATATATTTTGAGCTGGGCTAAAAATATATTCCTCGGGTGATTGTATTTATTTAGAATTCTTCTGCTTCGTAATTTTGTTAGGTTGACAAACATATCTTTTTGACAATCAAGTCAGAACGTTAATAAAGTAGGCGTCAATGTGCATTATATCTAAAAATATATAAAATAAAATAAAATATATAAAATAAATATAAAAAATATTAAGATCATCTTGGATGGTTATATAAATGCGAAGAATTGAGTATGCCTAATGACAGTAAGCGTTGTGGGACAGTCAGAAAAATTAAAATGTTCCAAGACTAAAAAATGCTTCTGGTAACTTCGTTGTATTATTGCATAGCAACTTCCGTAAAAATGGATTAAAAAATCACCTTGGGAATCCATTTTTAATTGTAAAAAAGGACTGCATATTTAGTTGGTTAATTAAGTATTTCTCAAATGCTCAAGTGATTACATACTTGACCGTGACTTTAATAATCTGCAACGAGTCCTGTATTTCGAATATCAAATCTTCAATGTAGGGTCCAGGCGTGAAGGCCAGAAGAGAAATTGTGAAAACATTGCAGCTGTCTGGCTTCAGACAAAGCATTGTGGGAACGCATTGTATTTTTATGCCAAAATTGGATATTTGCGGCACAAAAGTTATCCTTCCAGCAATACTGCCTGAAATAAATTGACAATTGGTTATTAATTTTTTCAAAAGATTCTCCCAATTTTTCTGCCAAATTATGCTTAGAAAAGGAATATATAACGGGTGCAATTTTAGAACAGAGAAGTTCCGGAAGTACACATCACCGGAAGCACATGGCTACAGAGACACTGAATTAAGCTGCGAGGACAACTTACGATCACCTAATGAAATATTTCTTCTGATTGAGGCCACTAGGTTAAGTTCCTTTTTTCTTTCGTGTCACAATATCGCAGGGGCGTACAGTGGGAACATCGCAGCATGACTTTTACGTAACCAATTATTTGGAAAAAAAATTGGAATACAATATATATTTTGTAATATTTCTATCACAATTGTTATCATAGCATTCATATTTTAATACATCATAAAATCAGTCGGTTTCATTTCTAAACAGCTAGAAGTGGAGTTCCAGCCAGAGCTGATTCAAGGGGCCCAAAAAATATTTCGAATTATGCAGAACACCTTTAATTCGAAATTCAGGGTACAAAAAAAAAATCGCAGTTTGATTTTTGTATATTTCAAGAAATCATTTTAAAAATACAATATTTATTATGCTTATACAAAGATTGTGACATTTCTATTACTAAAGTTACTTGATATTAACATATTTATTGTTCTTACTTGAAAAAAAAATCGAAATTTGTCAAATTTAAAAAAAATTCGAATTAAATCCAACCTTTATTTCGAACCGCCAACTCGAAAGAATGCTCATTTGCAAAACACAAGTCAACATTCAACTGGTAGACGTCAAACTTTATTTGCGGTCCAAGACAAATGGCTTTCATGGTCAGGGGAATGCGATCCTCGCGCCCTGCTATATTACAGAATGCCTTCGCCGAGAACTCCCCAACTATGTTGGATTTGAAAGAAATTATAATTTCCTTTTCTGTATTCGGCCACACGTCTTCAGACTGAAAAATAAAATAGTTTAATATGTTAATTATTTGTGGATAAAGATTTGAGTTGATGGCAAGTCAAAAATTATCTACACGTCTTGTTCTACAATTTACTAGTTTGGTTACGGTACAGGTACGGATTTGTATCTTATTTGGGTAAATTGGTGAATGTTACATTGGGTAGAGTTATCCCTTAAGCCAGCCGTACGATAGGCCATAAGCTGTATGAACATCCAAAAAGACTTCCATAACTTGTTGTAAAGAGTAGCTTGTTGGTCTTGTGGTTAGGACACTCGCCTCGTGATCCAAAGGTCGCGGGTTCGAATCTCAGCCCAGACTAGCAAGTTAGTCCTATTTTCATAGCACAAGCGTTTAGCTTAGTTTGAAAATAGTAAGAATATTGATGTGACACGTATTCCGTGTTCGCATCTCTATTTTAAAAAAATAAAAAAAACTATTTTCCCATATAAAAAATAGCTTCGTCATTATGAAACATCTATAATATATGTCTTGATTGAATATTATTTTAATTTTTAATACTACAACGTGCCAAGGCCCAATTTTTGTATCAAAATATGCCACAAACAATAACTGAAAATCGAATTCGGAACCCCTGGCAGGAAAAGCCACTGCAGGACTATGAGGGCTGCCTAATGAAGTATTTCAAAAAGTCAAAGTCTTTTGTCCCAATTTACTTTTAAAATGCCATCTGGTGAAATGTACTGGTTTGATATGAGGATATTGAACGATTCTTTATGTAACAAGGGGCTTGTCGATTTGGGTAAAATTTAACAAAGGACTTGTGCGAGCATTCCCCCCTAGTCCCCTCCCCTTTGATTGGAGAGAACCCTTATCAAACTTACATTTGATATTTTTATAAATTACTCAAAATATTCAGGTAACTAATAAAAATAAAGTTTAACCCCGATAATTTGAAATTCGCGCGTAAGCGCGTAAAAAAAAAGTCCCAAAATGTTAATTTTATAGTAAATTAATCCAAATAATTTGAAAACCCCGGTAATTCATAATTTGAATTAATTTTCAGCCTCTTGCGCTATAAATCAATACATTTTAGTTTACGAAATTCGATTTTTCTTTAAATTTGAAGAAATTGAAAAAAACATTAAGATTTTTTCAATATCCGGTACTTAAGTATAAATGATGAGAAGTATGCAAAAATACAAACATTTTCACAAAATTAATGGTTTATTTTCATGAATATTACGATTTTTGGCAAATTTAAGGGGTTCCGCACAATTCAAAATGTTTTTTTTTGGGTCCTTTGAATTACCGAGGTTCTACCGTAGTAGCCCATCCTTGCTTTAGTGTTGTGGTATGCTGCATTGCATCAATTATTTAATAGATAATGACAACAGCGAGATGAGGAGGAATCTTAATTACTGAAGAGGTGTAATTATGTAAAAATAGGTAGGTACAGAATTCACTTACTGTGGGAAATATATCAAAATGTTTATCATAAAAGGCAAACGGTTTGTTTTCATAAAGTAACTGTAGGTCTTCATTGAATGCCTTGTCAGCCTGGTCTCCTGTCGCGTCACCATGAATTCCATACTCTTTTTCTTTAAAATCTTCAAATGATTCAAATGTCTTGTTAGAATCTGAAAAATTAAAACGTATAATTATATCTGTATATTTTTTATTGTTTTTTTTTTGTCCACTGTAGGAGAATGTAAGCAGATTGGATATAGTTATGCAGAAAGCATCCAACCCAAGAAACATGGAACTGAGAATATGGCTTCGAATAATTTGAACCTACAAAAACCTATTGTGTCGATATTTAATTCATTACAGAATATTTTTTTGCAAAGGGCTCAATGTGGAGATGTTTTTTAATGTAATTATAAGAAAAAAACTTTTACTCACAAAGGTATGGACACGTTTACAAGTTGAATTTTTTCTACAAAATGTCTAAATGTATGAAAAACAGTACTTATTTTTTCTATGTGGGTTCTATGTTCTATGAACTTGATAAGGCATGAAGTAAAAATGTTAAACCCCCATAGATGTTTTATACAATATTATTATCATCTAGTAACAGAATTAAAAAGTTGCATAATGCGTCCACACCAGATGGATGTCTTCAACTGATATTTCTATTTGCTAAGGATTTGTAAATTTGAAGCTGCAGAAAACAGTTAGACCACTATTTTTTTTTAAGAGTTAATTTAACGGTGATGTTAGAAAAATATTAAGTTACAAAAAACTATACCACTTAGTTATATTTGTAAAACAAAAAAATATTATGCACTCTCATGAAATGATGTTAAATATTTTTGTAACAGTACTGGGTCATCAATATTTTAATGAGATTATTTGCTGTTTCAAACTTGTTCAAAGTGATTTCATTAAGTTAGCAATTGTTGGTGCTTGGGTTATAAAACTGAAATTCTGTAGGTACATTTACTGGCATAACCACAGAACATAGAATAACATAACAAATAAAATGTCACCATAGCAATAAAGCAAAATAGTAAACTTAAAACTTGTTAATTAGTGTGTGGGATTGGGTCATAAAAAAATTCTCTTTACATTTATTAATATTATTAAATGCTTCTGCAAATTAAAAATAAAGCATGTAAGATGAACAATTACAGATGGCAAAACCATTGACGTATTATACCTACCTATATCAATGGGCAAAACTATTTATTTTTCATAGATGCGGGATAATTTTTTATATTCAGATAAACCTTAAAAATGCATACTGACCTTCCTCGGAAGAAGCGTTTTTCATCCACGAAAAATCTAATCGGTCCGTTACAGTATTTATGATTTTGATTGAAGTGTGAGCGGTGAGTCCAATGAATGCCCTGGGAATTACAACTTCATTTTTGTTTAGTTTTACATCTATAAGTTTGCTTTCGCCTCGTAATTTTGTTTCAAGTTGCTCACCTAGAAGCAAACAAAGATCATAATAAAATCAATATCTAAATCAATGTGAAATAAACAAGTGCAACAAAATAAATCGATTTCTGACGTCTGTTACATTTTGAGGAAATTGGTTGTTAGCATTAAACGTAGCGTAGAAAAGATAATTAAGTACAAACATAACTTCATATTTAGAATGACATTCTTGTTCAACACCGAGAATAATGAATAATAATTCTATAAAGAACGTACTAAGTAATTATTGTTTAATCAAAACATGAAAACATACGATTGACAGACGTTCGGTGCTTCCCTCCAAAACAACAAAATTAATTTTCAGTTTAAAAACACAGATGGCATTGTCCTAACTAGGGATGGGCATTGAATAGACGGACTAGTTGAAATCAACCGTTGACGTTGCATCGACGCGTCGACGGTTTACGTTTATCGCATGGACTAGTTGAATTCGTAGACGGTAGACGGCGGACGCCGTGGACGGTGGACGATTCGAGATTCAACGTAATGCAAAGCAACGAGCGAGAGCAAGACAAAACGTCTCCGTTTATTCCTCTCTCATATCTCGCTGTCGACTTGTAGACGCCATAGACGGCTCGACGGGTAATTTCATTTCAACTCTAAAGTACACGATCATAGAGTGCAGATCTGTGTACACGAACTATGACAGAGACTTGAAAGGAGATAGGCTTAATAAGCTATTATCTATTATTTTTTACTTGATTTTTGCGATGTGTACGTGCGACGTTTCGGTGAATTCCCAATTTTACGCTGTATAAAATAAAACAATTCTGTTTAATTATTTTATTTTTTATTGAACTATTATTAATTAACAGGCCGGCTAGATATTTTTCTAAAATCAATATTTTATTCGATCGATCTCGACTTCTTATATCTACCTGAAAAGGGATGGTAAAATTTAATTATTGTGTTATTTCGTTACTTTTCAACTTTAGCATATAAATGATAAACAAACTTGTAGGGAATAAAATTTTCTATACCTAACTATGGTCCTTATTCAGGAGTCCAACATTGATATTAGGTCATGATAGCTTTCGACTCATTTAAAGCAGGAATATAGTCCTGCGAGGTTATTAATGTTTTCTAAATAACCCTGTACACATGTAATGATGTGTACCTAATATATTTTTATACCCACATTACTGCTTTGTACTATATATTTTTAATTTTAATACTCATATTTTAATGCCCGATACTTTCACTGCTTATATATGTAGTTTATACTTATATTTTACTGCTTACATCTGATATTGTTGTGTATACCTACTTCTTTCTTTATTATATATAGAAAGAAGTATATAAAACAATATGTAAAAGCCTATAATGTGCGTTAACAAATAAATAATAAAATATTTATTTTTACATATAAGCAAAAGTAGCGGTTTTACTTTCCCCGAAACTATATTCCTACGAACTTCTTTAAATTTTAAAAATTAACGTAATAAAAATTGCCAACGGTTGAGTCGTCCAGCAGCATCGCGTCGAACCGTAGACAGTTGACCATCGTCCCGATGTTTAGATAGAACGTCCGCGTAACGAAGTTGACGCGTCAACTAGTTGACGAATTCAACTAGTTGATCGTCTCGTCGATGGACGGACGTGGACGGTCTCGTTTCGTCGACGGTAAATACGTCGACGACCCATCCCTAGTCCTAACTAATAAAAATTAAAATTCCTACTTAAAAATTAAAAGTACTTGCCTGATTCCAGAGAAATTAAAACATCTTCACAAACCTCCCCCGTAACAAAATGTTTGAATTTTATTGTGATATCTACATATTCATTTGGTGGCAGTACTCCAACTTCAGGATGTACAGAAAATGGCCTAAAATAATCAAAATATTGTGAGCAGATTTTATAATGAATGAATTTATAATGATAAAATTTTCATCGAAAAAATACGAATAACTAATGTTTACCTATGTGTTAAATCAGTTAAATCTTAGATTACGAACATAATTATTTTTTGAAGCGCGTTTGTAATCCAAGACACATTAAAGCGAATTTCCTATTAATATTTTTAATATTTAATTTATTTATTTTAGTATATTAATAATAGTATGATGAATTCCACTTTCACTAAGGGAATCACTGCCATCTGTTGGTTAACTGGAATTTTTTTCTACTTGTGCAAGTTTAACAAATAACCAATCCAATAATGTTTATGCCTCGTTTTGAGAATTTTGCATAAATTAATGTGATATTGCATGTCGTTAAACAGATTCGTCGCTTGCACTAGTACAGCCTTATTCAGGTGGTGCTTTTTTATACAAATACTATCTGTGCCCGCGCGGCTTCGCACGCGTAGACTTTTAGTACACTATTTGGATCGTCATAGAATTTTCGCGAACCTTCTAGAACATTTTCCTTCCAGAACTTTCAAGAAATTCATCCAAATTACAGGAATCTTCTAGACACACCGACACATTCCGCCACTCAGTTTAGAACCTTATAGAATTTCGGGAATTTTCTAGAACCTTCTCCTTCCAGAACTTTCCAGAGCAGGTTTTTCCGGAACCTTCTAGACTCACCGACACAGTCGGCGTGCCTATTTTGAAACAATCTGTAGCATTTCCGGCCTTCCCATAACAAAACAATGCGCTAGAAAGCACATTTTCGTCACCCACTCCCACCCACGCACAGCCACTTCCACCAAACTCGCATATTTTTGATGTGACACCAAGGGCAATCCATCACCATAACCACCAGTGGGTGGTTGTGGCTGCTTGTGGAGAAAACTTGGCGGGTAGGGAAATACGGGCTCCTTATATATATATAATCTATATATATTATATATATATATCATATATATATATTGTATTGTATTGTAACACATATTGTACCCGTGAAAGCCTTCGATATAACATATAAATATATATCTATATATCTATATCTAGATATATATCTATATATCATATCTATATATATTCATCTATATATATATATGTTATTTTATATATATATATATATTTATTTATATTTTTCATTTATTTATGGAAGCGAGTCCCGTAATATTTATTAAGAAATAAGTAAATGAATATATATATATATGTATATATGTATATAGAGCTTGAAAATGTTGAAACAATTAAGAGAAGGTCGAACTAAATACTTTAAAAAGAAAATTATCCAAGTAAAAAAGACGCGCTTTATTACAAAAATACATCTTTACTTGAAAAGAGTCGGTTTGGAAAGGTATTAAGAGAAAATTATAACAACGTCTATTTCGAAAAATTATTTTTATTTGGGTATTAAATTAAGCAAGAATTAATACTTTAACTGCATTATAAGGCCGGCGCCACACTACGCGGAACTTCCGTCGCGGAACGCCGCTACATTCCTTTCCATACAATATGCGCTTATCAAACACACTACGCGGATGATCGGTCGATCTATTTACTTCGTCGATTTGACGCGACAGAAAATACGCGTCGGAAGATGTAATCCAAGGATTAACTGCAGGTCTATTAAAATAAAATGATTGCATGCAACGGAAATATTTTAAAATATATTATTACGTTAATAATTCAATGTATGTACATTACTTCTTTGTAAATAATTTGAATACAGTCGGGACTATTCCAACATTTTTCATGCAAACTTTAAGAGAAGATTCCATCTTGACCGGCGTTATTGGTAAATTTATATTTTCAGGAAAGTCAATCATCGGACGTGGGCCAATACCTGCAGGTAATAATAATCTAAAAATATATTTATAATTAGTTAAGGTATCCTAACACTATCAGAGAATTTAATCCCGAGCCAAAAATGCAATCCCGAGATTTCGGGATTCGATTTCAATGATCCCGGGATTAAAAATGATGCATGATTGACAGACAACTTTTTTTTAAACAATTTTATGAATATGAATAATACAGTAGATACAATTGCCTCTTACTAAGCGAAATGTAAATTGCGGCGTAAATTGAATACAAAAAACAAAATGATTCCTTCTAATTACCTAATCCACCATTCGTTTCGAAAAAATACACTGCATGTGTGTTATAGCAGAGGAAGAAAATATCAAAGAATAAAAAACAGTGCATGAATTTTTGAATTGAATGAATACATAATTGAATGAAACTATGTTTTTTTGCCAAATGTTTGAGTAATATTTGAATAAAGTTTGACTTTTTTTATTTCATCATGTAATTTTTGATAGCTGGCGATTGGTTTGTCCTAATTTATGCACTTTTTGGGGGAGTTTGGGTCTGCCATGATTAATCAGTCGCTCAAAGAGGGAAATACATAGTATCATTTTGCTTGAGTTCTCTAGGTACCTACCTGATTTTCGCGGAAATTGAATTTAAGTTAAGTTTACAGTTTTTTCTAAAGCGAAATCATTTTTGAAAAATATACATTAATAAATATGATACATAATCAACTATCCTTATTTCGAATGTCTGTCTCTCTATAACTCGTTGGAATTAGCCTGGAATAGGCATGATGACAGTATTAAAGAATAAGTGATTTTAGAGAAGAAAATATTTTGAAAGGATTCTAAAAAATTATGCAGTTTTAATATACACATTGAGATTAATAAAATAAAAGTATAAAATTGTGCAATCCACCATTTTAACCGAAACACCGGTCAGAGCGAATGACGTCAAGCCTCAGTACCCATCACCGTGCCTTTGAATCGTTGCCATAGACACAGTGCTGCTGGCGTTTTAGCGCGAAATTAAAAATATGTTGATGAAAATGCAATTATTTGCGTAAAAACTTAGTTTATTACTGAAATAATGTTATTTTTGGTAATAGTAGACGTGTAAGTATAGTTGCCGGCAAACTTCTTGAAATTTTTTGGCATACTGGGGGAATGCGCTGAAGACAAAATTTGGGTCAGTTTGGTGGAATGGTAGATGCGTAAACTTCCCCCCACTATTCCGTAAAATTTCAAGATGTTTCCCGGCTACTGTACCTACAATATAGAATGTTATTTCAAAATCTGTCATCATGCCTATTACAACAACAACCAGGCGCCCTACGGCACGTCATTCAGCGCGCGGCACGGGATACACAAAAGGGTGGTTATTTAATTACTATAATGTCCCGTGATTTTTCACGAATTAACGGCTAGTAATAATAATATTAACTTACCAAATTTACAAGTAAATGTAGTAAGATAAATGAAAATTTACAAAACAACATAGATACAACGGGAATATAACTTACAAATTATTGGAACTGTAATCTTGTCTTTGGATGTCTCGAAGACAACTTTATGTAAATAGTCCTGGTAAAGCGATGGAGTGAATATAATTGTGAATGTAAGCCTCATTCCTGGGGCCAGACGGACAAAATTTACCTTCGGTTGCAAATCAAACGTTTCGTTTTTCTCAAACAGCACTTTGAACATTACTAACTTCTAGAAATAACAAAGTAATCAGCGTTAAAACATTATATAATTCAATTAAATTTCATTAGAATCGTTACACTAAATATAAAACAGATGTTGGTCGCCTTGCTAGCATATCCCGGCAATATCATTTCCTTCGTTTGAGTCGCCTGCGAACGTAAGTGGAATAAAATAAATCTACACCAGTCTGCCAAAAAAATGTCGCTTGGCTGAATATGAAAAAAAAACATTGAATATATTTTAAAATTTTATCGAGCTCGATAAAAAAGCCCTGTTTCCACAGATGATGATTATAATGCAGGTATATTGGCTGACAAAAATGGACGAAATAGAAACGCAATTTTCTCATAAATCGAAAATTGAATAAATATTGGAAAGAATTTGAGAATTGAGCTTTAAGAGATTTGAAATAAAATGCAATAGAAAAGTAATATTATTTATTTGAGCATGATATAGTACGCAATGGATGGCTGCCAATATATATATATATGTATCACATTTTGTAGAAAAATATTTTTTTATAATAGTGATGATTTATGTCAAATTAAAACATTTCTTAGGCAATAAGGCAAAATGGAAAGACCCCCTGCATTAAATTTTGAATAGCTACGAGACACTACATAAGAATATTAAGTTCTACGCAGTTTTATCCATTGAATGCCTTGTCTCCTAGCATGATTTCACGCAATTATTTCACTCAAAATTAAAATTAATTAAATTATTTTCTCCATTTTCCTTCACAAAACTTGTCGGGAATCTATCCTTGTCCTGACTTGTCTGGAACCGAACACGTGATCCGTGGATCAGGAGGCAGATATTGTATTAATTGCCTTAGGAGAGTATTTAAAATATTATTAGTTACAAATTATTTGTGGTAACATATTAATATACTCTATTCCCCTAGTGTATAATAAAAGTGCACGTAAAGATAGGTACCTAGGTAAGTACCTACTGTAGGTACAAATTTAGTGTACTTACCTCAGTGTAATTAATGATTGCAAATGGAACCCTGCAAGAGCTGTTGATATTCTGATAGTTTTGAAAAATAACGTATTCAGGTGATATTTCAATTTTATTCATCCTAGCTCTCTTCAGATCCTTTTTGTTGTTTGCCAACTTTTCCATCCTTTCTTCTGTTGAGCAAGCCATTTCTTTAAGGAACTCGGGTGGCGACATCTTGGGACAAATAAAAAACTTTGTCTTTCTTAAAATTTAATATACACATGAAATATTACAATGTAACAATATAAAGTTTGTACAGCGTTGTGTACCTCTGCTACAAAATGCGGTAATTGTTGGTTAGGTTAGGTTAAGTTGCATAATATTGCTAGCAACACAACATCCATCTTGTTTTGCAATATTTAACGCTTGCCGCGTTTTTCGGCTGTCATATTCATTCAGTTTTGAATAGAAAATATTCTTTACACTTTGGGTAAAATATCAACAGTTTAGGAGATGGAGTAACATCAATGTTTTCATTTTTTTTTCAATATTTCTGACTTCTGTTCTGTAAAACCTTAGACTTTCATGAACGCAATTTATATTGATTATTAAAAATGTATTCGCTTTGTTATAAGTCAAATAAATTGTTTAAAACCTTGAAGATATTCGAACTAGGAAGTTTAGCGCCTAATTCCAAAACCCGCTAAAACGATATTATGTTTTTTTGAGTTATGGACGAAAAACGTAGGTATATTTCGAAAGTTTCTTTGCGGTATTTTGGAACAAATCCTGATTCTAAAGATGCAATGTTAATGCGTTAAAGTGACTTTTGCAAGAAACAATGTGATCTATTTATTTATATTTATTTGGAAAACCAACAGCTAACAATCATTAAGTAAATACAAAGAATGGGAAACAATAAAGCCAATTTTAGGTTTTCACTGGTAGTGACAAAATATTGTATTTGCGTGGTGTACATATATTATAGTACCTATATTGATAAAACTATAAAACTATAAAAAATGGAAAATAATAACATATATTGTATTTGAAAAATGGATCGGAAATCAAGCGTCACACATGAGTAGGGTTATTTTGAAATAAGTCTAAATTTTACTTTTTTGCGAGTGCATTAAATTTGTTGTAAGTTTGTCTGTAGTTTGTAGAAACAAGGGGAGTCAAGAGAAGGGGGTTGATTCTTAGAACTTTAGGAGGAAAATTGACCAAGAGCTCGGATAATAAATAATTCAGGACAATCTATTGAGCCTGAGGATATTTTTAGCAAAAAAATTAAAGCCACTACTTCGCGACGTTTTTGCATGCAACTATCTACATACTATCTACAAAACTGCATATTTAATTAAAATGATTCGAATTCCGTTTTAGGGATTTTTGGAATTAGGCGCTACAAGTGTAAAGAATATTTTTTTAATGTTAAAATTGAATAAAGAAGACTCCCTGAATTTTTTTCTACTATCCATCAGACACCTGTATACTCCAGTGTGAGACCTAACCTACGTCGTCTATACAGAGTGTCTCATAGCTAGTAGAAAATCTTTACGGTGGTTTTTAGGTAGATTCCGGCCTTGATAATGTTGTATAATAGTCGAAAATGTTTAAGCAACCATGACCTAATATCAATAGTTATTGAGATATGCGATATCAAAGTTTGCATTATTTTTTCAATATTTCCAATTTATTTTTTGAAAAAAGTTGAATTATCATTACAATAACTTATATCGATTGTGAAAAATTTACTCTCTCACTCACTCAAAAACTCAAATAAAATGATAAAAACCTTAAAAAAATTATGTTTTCAATGTTTTTATCATTTTCTATTATTGTATTAAAGCGAATGAATTTTTCATGACACGCTGTATACGGAGAATAAGCTGCGAGATTTGTCGTCTGTTCCCAGAAATAAATGACCATACACACTGTACCAACTGTATTATTTAAAAATACCTTTAACGAATGGAAGTATCGATCATCTTGAAAGATAAACGAATATATATTTTGGTTGAGGGCTCCGCTCAGCTGGAAATCGCTAAAAATATCCGATTTCTTGGAAACTTTCCTACTTGTTTGACTCATTGTGAAAAAATCCACCTGACATTTGGAACAAAATATTTAATTTAGTAAGTGGAAATTAATGGAACAATTTTTTCAATTAATAGTTTTCAAATTTGTTTTCTCGGTTGACATATGCGTGTGTTCTGATAGATAGGATACGTATTTTCGATAGGTACCTACTCTGAAAAATTATGTTTACAGAGTTGGCAGTGAATGCTTAAATTCCCTCCACATCAATAAATTTCCGATGCAGTACAGGGCGCCCAGATTCTTTTCATTCCAATAGTGAATAAATTATTTCGATAATATCATACAACGGCTAACGCAACTTATGTTATTGTGTGTGTTAAAGTAGGATGCGTAAGAATGATAGGTACCTGCGTGAGAATGATAGAACCTACCTACTCATAATTAAATAAAATGTTTACAGTGTTGGAAATGAATGCTTTAAATTCCCTCCATAGATAACATGATTCCCTCCACATCAAAATTCGTTGAGTGAAAATAATGGTTGTGAGACAAATATAAATATTGAAAAACCCTGCGATATTGTATGAAAATATCAGTGAGTTCAAATCTGTCAAGGCGATTGACCGAAAAGCCAAGGATTTTGATGACCAGGCTCTTCTGGCGCTGCTGAAGAAGTATTACAGGATGAAGACAGCTGATATGAACAGAAAGCCGCGGTCGTCAGCGGTGGTTATGAAACGTGGGAAAACGGGTCGTTGACCCCACAGACGAAATATACTAGGACACTGGTGAAAATAGACCGTCTTCTAAGCAAATGGGAATCAGTTGCTGACGTTGATGATGTCTACACCAGCGAATGATACTTGAACATAATATGTTTTGAATTTTTTTTCGTTTTTAGTTATGTTGCAATATAATTAACAAAACCTTTTTTTAAAAACGGCGAATAATCAAGCTTCAAGCTTAACTTTCCTTTTAGTTCTGGGCCCCCTGAAAAGCGTGGCTCCTCGCAATTGCATTTTGCACGACTTCTTAAATCTGCCACAGGTTGTAGGATTGTATTAGACATATATATATAAGTCACCCATCCCTTATATATATATAAGGGATGGGTCGTCGACGTATTTACCGTCGACGAAACGAGACCGTCCACGTCCGTCCATCGACGAGAAGATCAACTACTTGAATTCGTCAACTAGTTGACGCGTCAACTTCGTTACGCGGACGTTGCGGACGTTCTATCTAAACATCGGGACGATAGTCAACTGCCTACGATTCGACGCGACGCTGCTCGACGGCTCAACCATTGGTTATTTTTATTACGTTAATTTTTAAAATTTAAAGAAGTTCGAAGGAATATAGTTTCGGAGAAAGTAAAACCGCTACTTGTGCTTATATGTAAAAAGAAACATTTTATTATTTATTTGTTTACGCACATTATAGGCTTTTACATATTGTTTTATATACTTCTTTCTATAAATAATAAACGAAGAATTAGGTATACACAACAATATCAGGTGTAAGCAGTAAAATATAAATATAAACTACATATATAAGCAGTGAAAGTATTGGGTATAAGCATTAAAATATGAGTATAAAAATTAAAAATATAAAGTACAAAGCAGTAATGTGTGTATAAAAAAATATATTAGGTACACATCATTACATGTGTACAGGGTTATTTGGAAAACATTAATAACCTCGCAGGACTATATTCCTGCTTTAAATGAGTCGAAAGCTATCATGACCTAATATCAATGTTGGACTCCTGAATAAGGACCATAGTTAGGTATAGAAAATTTTATTCCCTACAAGTTTGTTTATCATTTATATGCTTAAGTTGAAAAGTAACGAAATAAAACAATAATTAAATTTTACCATCCCTTTTCAGGTAGATATAAGAAGTCGAGATCGATCGAATAAAATATTGATTTTAGAAAAATATCTAGCCGGCCTGTTAATTAATAATAGTTCAATAAAAAATAAAATAATTAAACAGAATTGTTTTATTTTATACAGCGTAAAATTGGGAATTCACCGAAACGTCGCACGTGCACATCGCAAAAATCAAGTAAAAAATAATAGATAATAGCTTATTAAGCCTATCTCCTTTCAAGTCTCTGTCATAGTTCGTGTACACAGATCTGCACTCTATGAAATAAACGGAGACGTTTTGTCTTGCTCTCCCTCGTTGCTTTGCATTACGTTGAATCTTGAATCGTCCACCGTCCACGGCGGCGGCGTCCGCCGTCCACCGTCTATGAATTCAACTAGTCCATGCGATAAACGTAAACCGTCGACGCGTCGATGCAACGTCAACGGTTGATTTCAACTAGTCCGTCCATTCAACGCCCATCCCTAATATATATAGTACGTCTATGGTATATTCACTCTTCTATGATTATATTCTCATTTCTATGGATTATATTTGACGTTTTGTTGTAGGCTTGGGTTTTCTCACCGGTGAGAATTTTTATTGTACTTCTTGATTTATTTACTCAAATATTTAATAAAATTTGGAATCGTACTATTCCCATAATTATACACTTCATATTTTTCGAGATTCCTCAATGGCTTGGAGGCTTGTACACCATTGAAAATGTATTTGTTTACCGGTCTATCTTGTCTGGTTACGCTGTAATGAAAAATTGTTCTATTGTAGGTTGTTATTGAAGTGACTGTTGCGGGTGCCGGCATCGGAGAATGAACAAGCGCGGCCGCCGGGCGTCTTCCAGCGCCAGCCGGGGGGAGATGGAGGACGCGGAGGAAGACAGCGACCAGGAGATGCCGCAGGCTTCTCAGCGCAAAAGAAGAAAACCGGATCCCGTGAGGAACCCTTCAATCGACCCTAATCTTTTTGGGCGTTTTGTTTGATCATTATTCGGCTACCTCCACCAAAAAATATCGGAAAAAAAAATAACATTTTGGCATAACTGGCTGGTTCAAAATAGAAGTAATCCAAGTAACATTTTTGGCAAAACTAAGCTAAGTCACTTTTTGGACTCCTCGGGTGTGAATTAAGTTTGTACGAAAGTAATCCAAGTGCAATTCAGTACTTTTTTTTTTTGGAAATTTCTGTTTTTTTTCCAAAATTTTTTTTTTTACTGCAAATGTGATCTAAGTTCATTAAATGCTACTTGGATTACTTCACCATCCATTAAGCCTATGTTATGGTGGCTAAATCCAAGATAATGGTCCCATTGCATATGCAACGAAAATGATTATTTCACTATATATGTGCTAATAACAAAATGAAAGATAATTTACGTTTAAATAGTAAGTATTAAATAATATATTACACTTTAAAGTTTCGAAAAATGCACTGCATATTTTGACATTTCATAGGCAATATATGAGGTTAGGTTAGGTTATTAGGTTTGGTTTGTTTAATTTAGATTACGATTATTTTAGTTAGATTAAATTAACAGGACATTAAATTATATAATGAAATACTTATTTTCATTGTATGAACAACGGGACCATAGTCTTGGATTATTCCGATGGTGGGAGGTATAAAAGATCTTTTCGAGAATAATTATCCTCGATGTAGTCGAGTTTTCTGTTTTGAAAATGAAGCGGAATTGGCTCTGAAATAAGTATCAATGTAGTTATTACTCTTTTATAGTTTTCGTAATTTCATCATATTGAGTGTAGAAAGCCAAAAGGGAGTTAGTGATTATTTCGAACATTACAGGATGTTAGCGCCATAAATTAATTTGTGAACTAGGAAAAAGGTATTCCTTCTCTCCCAGTCCCTACCCATTCCCGAAACCAAGCAAGTACTAGAGCCGCTCCACTTTTGAAAATCGAAGCCGCCACAATACAGAAAAACAGCTGCAATCGCAATAGAAAAAATGTCGGAATAGAAAAGTGACCGCATAATTTTCCGCTGTGAACTACCGCAAATTGAATCAAAGATTTAATTCTTGACGCGAGTGTTTTACATTGAAATTAACGTGAAACACCTCGCTGCTAGAAGTTTGGAGATATAGAAGAGGCAAGAGGAGAAATAAAAAATCGAAGGAAGAAAGGTAAGTGCTTGCCTTGTTCCCAATTACCCATACCAATATCTCCCAACCATATGGTCCTTCCACCGGATATACCCGCTTCCTAGCTTCCCTTGTATCTAACATAATTACGATCGCATACCAAACGCATACATAATACCGACATTCCGCTTATATCTATCGTGATCGCCTCAAAAAACAACCGCATACGACGACTTTGTTCAATTCAAAACATTTCGTTAAAAACGCTTATTTATCTCATAACGCTTATAAAATCACTTGGCGTAGTTACTATTATATTGAAAAAATATATTCCCATTCGTTATATATTTAACTGCGTGAATAATAAATAAATATACTACCTACAAACTCGTTTGAAAACTATTCAAATTGTACACAAATTACAAGCTCGGAAACACGGAGAGCGCCGAACATTGCCGAAGGCACACCACGCTCGGTAATTTCCGCTCGGTTGACGGAAACCCGAACCCGAAGCACGTTTAAAATCAAACGTCGAAGTAATTTGTTATTTATTTCTATTAGAAACGCGTATTATTAATAAAAATTATCAAGATTTAAGATTTTTCAAAACTAAAGCAGGGTTGTCATAACTAATTGCAACTTTTCATATTATAAAAATAATATTTTAATTTATTTAAATTTCGATTAATTCTACAGTTTTTAAAAATAATTACAATCAACACATTTCTTCAGTGAATTTTCAAAATGGCTACGCGAAACAAAGACAGTGAAATAAAAAACAAGATACGGATTTTACAAGCTAAAAAACAAAGTTTATTTTCAATGTTGCAATCCTTACATGACTTAAGTAAACAAGTAGAAGAAGAAATAAAACGAGATCTATTTCTCATACGCATACAGTCATTGGAAAATACTAGAAGAGAATACACTGAAGTAACGGACCAGTTAAATATAACGATAGTAAGCTGTGATTCTACATATGAACCCGATTTCAAAGATCTCTGCGCGTTCGACGATTTATATTGTCAGATAAAAGCGATACAAGTAGGGCTTACAAAATTAGAAAATCAAAAACCGCTAATAAATAATTACGAAAAAATAAATAGCAAGCTTCCGGCATTAGAATTGAAAAGTTTCGATGGTAATCCAAACCAATAGGTTTTATTTTACGAAAATTTTAATTCGCTAATTCATAAGAATCCGCATCTGTCAAACGCGGAAAAGGTACAATACCTTGTCGGAAAACTTACTGGTAAGGCTTCATTGGTATGTGCAGGTGTCCCGCCTATTGCAGCTAATTATGAGATTCTCTGGAAATCGCTAAAAAAATAAGTATCAAGATAAACGTACTCTCGCCACGTTATACCTAGAACAAATTTTAAATTTCAGGGGTAGTCAAACTCCCTCGCAAAACGCATTAGACACGTTCTTAGAAAAATTCTATTCCGCATTTTCCGCATTGAAACAACTTCAATTAGATGATCTAGCTGACTTTACGTTTACATATATCGCGTTATCCAAATTGGATAAAGAAACTGTAACACTTTTTGAACAAGCAAAACGCCATGAAAATATACCGACATTTGAGTCATTGATTACCTTTGTGAAGGAACAAAACCGAATATACACGCTTCGTAACGCAGGGTCTTTACAAACTAACACTTCAAATTATAATAAATCTTCTACTTCGCAAGTTAATAAAAATTATTTTAAAAGGAAAAATTATTCTGCGCAATCATTCGTTGTCAATAACAGCTTTCCTAAGTGTCCTTTTTGTAAAAACGATAATCCTCATCCACTTTATAAATGCGATAAGTTTCTTCTTTTAAATTCTCATCATAGAAATGATTTCGTGAAAAATAATAATTTATGTTTTAATTGTTTGGGCTTTCATAGTGTGAAAAAATGTAAATCGCAAAATAGATGCGCCATCTGCCAGCGAATGCATCACACTAAACTTCACATAGAGTCTTCGATGGCAAATACACGCTTATCGTCTAATGATAATACGTCGCTTAACCGCGCGCAAACATCATCACCCGCCCCACAATCACAAACGGCAAACGCAGCTGTCGCTTCCAATTTTCCACTCTCTATGCATAGCAATGTAACGTATAACCAGACGCGTCCAGGCTCTTCTAATTCGATTACTCTGTTACCTACTGCGGTAATATACGCTTTAAAAGATTCCGGCAAAAGATTAAAAATCAGAGCATTGTTAGACAGTGGTTCTACAAGTCATTTTATTACAAAAAAATGTTGTGATCGCCTTAACCTGAATATTTTAAATTCTCCGGCAACAGTCAGAGGCATAGGGAACTCTGAAAAGCCAGT